>JAQHUG010000057.1:3623098-3643633 GCA_028555095.1 Dicrostonyx torquatus | reverse complement strand
GCAACCTCATATATAATAGTTATTAAGAAAGAAATCAACAATAAATATGGAAATGAAGTTTAGAGACTGAGAATTTAAAATTTCTTGAGATAAAAGTGAAAAGGGAATTAATTTCCTGTTAGAGGCAGCTGAGAGGGAGAAGCTGTAGTAACTAATCAATTGGAAATGAATAAACAAAATAATTGCCAAACCTCAGCAGTAGGAACCTAGATTGGCTCAGAAATTTTAACTTCATAGCAGACATCAAGAATGTCCGCAGACAGCACTCAACACAAAGGAGACGCTGCGGCTGAGCAAGCCACGCTGCACAATCCACTGATGTGCAAAGGTGTCACGGGGAAGTGCAAAGCTCGAGTGAAAATACTCAATGCTGGGGGATAAGGATGCTTCCAGAAGCCATAGGCCAGTAAATGAAAGCCCTGTGCCAGGCGGGCGGCCTCCTGCGAGCAGTTAGCGAGAGAGGTCTCTGAGCCCTCCTGTCGCTTGGCTGTCCACTAGAACCGTATTTAGGACCCTATTGCTGAAGACACCGTAGGAGGGCACAGCAAAATCAAGTGGGAACCAGAATGATAACAGACTCCCTGGTGACCAGCTCACATTCTGCCGGAAGGTGCTGGAAAAACTGCCGGGAGAGAACTGTCCTAAAAGTCTATTCAGCTGTGGACCCTGTGTGCCACATTACTGATCCAGCTATGCAAAAAAAGAAAAAAAAATAGTCACTGGTGCAATAGCAGCAAGACAGTAATAAGGGCAATCAACAGCTTTCTAATTTGATTTTAGACCACAGGAAGGAGCCCATGTCTAAGACTGTTAGCTTGGACAGAAGTCATTATCTGGAAACGTCAGGGACCACAGTGGAAAGCTACTAGTATTGTTTTACTAGATGGACATAACATGCACATAAAATTGCCAGCTAAATCATTTTGTTTATGCCCACATATTAATGCTGACATAAGCTGTGATCAGAGAAAAAGCTCTCTTTTATAATGCGTAGCGGTAACTATAGAGACTCACAGGGCTGAAAAGGGGGAGACTGCTGAATGCTCACCCATAAACGGGACAGCAAGCACTACCGCCCCACCACCAAGGGTCGGGGACCACCTCGTAAACAGAAGCGGGTGAAGTGTGAGAGAGAAAAGAGGCGGCGCTGTGAAGTGGAACACCGCTGCATTGCTCTCCCAGCAGCTGCCTCGACATGCACAGGACTGGAATGGGACTGGTGTTTAACCTCGTCATTCTGTGCGGTGGGAGTGAGGCCAGGGGTAGACACTGGGGCTTCACACTCCCAGTCTACAGTCACTGGAAGAAGAGAAAACATTCTCTTTAGACTAGTGTAAACATTGTAAGGGGTCTGAGCTCTTGTACATAAGCCCCATTCAGAGTCCAATAGGAAACCCTAAAAAAAATGCACAGGGTCACCCCCAAAGAATAAGCATGGAAAGGAGAATATTTGGGAAGAGTTGGGGCAGTCAGCAGAAATAAGAGGAAAATGAAAAGAGGTTAATGGGAGAATATGGTAAAAATACATTATATACATCTCTGAAAATATCTTTGAAGTCTATTTTAAGTAATAATTAGTTGATATGTGCTAATAGAAAAGAAAGAAAATTCTGGTATGAGCAAAGTCATTGAAAGCTCATTTCTTCTATCACCTAATGGACACGTGTCCCTCATAGCGCCTCTGGTGAGGTCATCCACCCTTTCCATTAGGGTTCAGCTGCTAGACTTCCTCATTCCCCGAGTGCAGAGTATGTACGCTGAGTCGTTATGATACAAAATCCCAGGTGGAAAACACGTTAGCATCACCACCTACAGTTGGAACGTGTGAGTGGAACACATCCAATATACTCAGGGAAACATATTAAAAATATTTGTAGCAAAACTGTAGAAAGTTTCATAAAAATAGTGGACAAAATGTGCTATAACAGAATGGAAATATGTTATTCAGCAGTTGAATGAACTACCACATCCCAGAACAATATAGGTGAAGTGTAAAATTAAGCAGGAAGCAAAAAAAAAATCTTTTTATTAAAAAAAACAACTAATGCTTCTCACAGGCACACAGATTGAGAATCTATATAAAAAGAAGAGGATTATGAACTTTGGGGTCCATCTGATTAGCATAAATTGGAGAAGTTAGTATCATGGAATGAGGTAAACAGACATTTAATTTTTATTCTACCTCTAGTATGAGATGGTACATTCATGAACATTGACCACATTACTGCAAAATAATGGGTTTCTGAAGAGCTGATGCTAGGCCTGTCTTCTTGCCATAAACAATATAAAGCTATGCACAGTTTAAGAGTGGACAAGATGCACCCCAAGCTGGGATTTGTACGTGGAATGAAGTTTCCCAGTTGCCCTCTCCCTATAAGCACCAGGAGAGAATAAGGAGGAGGAGCCCAAGCAGACAGGTCTAAAGAAGGTAAAGGTGAAGTAAGGCAAGAGGGAGAGTCAGTTTTCAAGGGAGTAGCTCCTGATAAATCAACAATACTCCAGTAAAAGGCACACATCTAAGAATATCTGGACACCACAAATTGGTCTTAGTGGGAACGCAGCAAAAAAAGAGAAATTAGATGGGAAAGCAGGGATCTGAAAGAGTTGGGGAAGGTGGAGTAAATATGATCAAAACTCATTGTATGCAATTCTCAAAAAACTAATAAAGAAGTTTATTTTAAAAAAAAGGACAGTTTGGAGGATGGAGAGATAACTCAGGAGCGCCTACTGCTCTATCAGCTGCCTGGGGTTCAGATCTCAGCACCACATCAAGAGACTTACAAAGGCGTGTAACTACAACTCTAAGAAATCTGATGCCCCCTCCTGGCCTTAGTGGTCACCATCGCAAATACACACACACATGCAAATACACACACACACACACACACACACACACACACACACACCTCTTTTCCAAAAACAAAAACAAAAACAAAACAAAGACCCCTCTGGTGTTAGCAACAGATTAGTTCAACATTAAGACAATGATGCCCCAGAACCCAAGCTACACACAAGCAGGAATCTGATAGACTGCACTGCCAAGGGCTAAAAGCTGAGAATAGTGTTCTGAACTCATGTACAACTACAGAATTATCCAATTAGCAAACTTAGAAAGGTATTTGTGAAAATCCCAGGGTACTCAGCTGAGTTTCCACAAGGGTCATGCATTAAGAGCAAAGACAAAAAAAAATTCATTGTAAAAGTAAAAATGGACAAAAGAAATACAGCAAAAAGAGTATAGGCAGAGACAACTTACCCATTTCCCAGCCACCCGAACTCCCAAAATAATCCACACAAAAAGTATTAATTAAATTACTGCTTGATCCATTAGCTTTAGCTAATGGTTATCTCTTACATCTTAACTTAACCCATTTCTATTAATCTGTGTATGGCCATGTGGCTGTGGCCTACTGGCAAGGTTCCATCAGGCATCTGTCTCTGGCAGAGTTACACAGATTCTCTGACTCCTCCTTCTTTCTCCCAGCATTCAGTTTAGTTTTCCCTGCCTAGCCCTATTCTGCCCTGTCACAGGCACAAAACAGCTTCTTTACTAATCAATGGTATTCACAGCATACAGAGGGAAATCCCACATCACCTCCCCATTTGTTGTCAACAAATGGCTGCCATTTGTTGACAGAGGTTTCTGTTCTGCCTGATACCAAAGCTGTTCAGCCCCAAAGAAACACATAGAGATCTACATTAATTATAAACTCTTAACTCAGGCTTCTTTAACTCTTATATCCTATATTAACCCAAAATTCTTGTCTGTATCAGTCATGTGCTGGATACATTTTACCAGCAAGGCATAGGCATCTTGCTTCCTTTGTGTCAGGGTGATGACTGCAGAGTGTGTCTTTCCCCTTCCGAAAATTCTCTTGTTCTCATTGCCCCACCTCTCCTTCCTGTCTGGTCACCCCACCTATACTTCCTGCCTGGTGACAGGTCAATCAGCATTTTATTAAAACAATACAAGTGACAGGTTAAAAGACCCTTGTCCCTCAGCAAAAGAGAGCGAAAAGATTGTCAGAAAAAGCCTAAAATAAAATTTCGACAAGGTGGTTGTCCTTTATGAAACTACCTCGCAGATCAGTTTCCTTTAAATGAAACACAAAGTAGAATCTCTGCAAAAAACTATATACAATAAATAAAAAGAGGGAGAAGGTGAATTCATAACCATAGGAAAAGAAAGCAATAGAGGAACAGTTCTAGAGATGACCAGGATGTAGATGGAGGATATATACACACACTCAGAACTGGGAGAATTGCAGGAGATTAATGGCAGTCTAAATTTAAAGCAAACCTGATGTGGGATTCCTTTCTGTATGCTGTGATTACCATTAATGAATAAAGAAACTGCTTTGGACCTATAGCAGGGCAGAACTTAGCTAGGCAGGGAAAACTAAACTGAATGCTGAGAGGAGGCAGAGTCAGGGAGAAGCCATGTAGTCCCGCTGGAGACAGACACTGGGAACTTTACCAGATAAGTCACAGCCATGTAGTGATAAACAGATTAATGAAGATGGATTAAAGATTAAGATTTAAGAGTTAGCAAATAAGAAGCTAGAAGATATTTGCCAAGCAGTGTTTTTAAATAATATACTTTCTGTATGATTATTTTGGGTCTGAGCTGCAGGGCGGCTGGGAAAAAAACAAGTGACCTATTACAACACAAACTCATCTCCTCAGAGTTCAAGGAGCTGTTTGAGGAAAAGACAGCAATGTTTTAAAAGGCAGAGGGGACAATGACACCAATAAAACAGTGTCTTCCAGGCACGATGGAACCGTTATACATTCTGAACTCACAGAAACTATGGCAGCATACACAGGGCCTGTACAGGTTCAAGCAAGACAGGGTCCCCGTGTTGAAAGGAAAAGACAAAGGCTCCCATCCCTAACTAAGAAGATATCTGCAATCAATATCCACTTAGAAAAATTTGTTTTCTCTAGTGAAGTCTCACTGAGTATAATAACTGCATCTACCAGCAGTGGGTGGCTAACAGGAAATGGACTCAATGATATTTTTGTGACCTTCTGTCTCACAGTGTTTTGTTTGGGCATGTGTGTCTCATTGTCTTTGGTGTAGGAGGTCCTTCTGTACATGTGTTGCTTGTGTAGGTTAATGAATAAAGAAACTGCCTTGGCCTAGTTGATAGGGCAGAACTTAGGTAGGTGGGGAAGACAGAACTGGATTCTGGGAGGAAGAGACAGAGTCAGACTCAGATGCCATGGATCCTTTGCCTGAGACAGACGCTGATTAGAATCTTTGCCAGTAAGCCACTGTTATGTGGTGATATACAAATTAATAGAAATGGGTTAAATTAATATAAGAGTTAGCCAATAAGAAGTTAGAGCTCTTGGGTCAAGTAGTGTTTTAATTAATACAGTTTCTGTGTGGTTATTTCGGGGCTAAGCTAGCAGGGTGGCTGGGACAAACACGCAGGCCCTCCCTTATATATCAGGGCTCACCCTGCAACAGTCTTTTGCTTATATATTATAGTTTTCAACAATGTGTTTTTTTATGGTGTGTATGTGTGAGTGTGTATGTGTGTGTTGTGTGCTTTCTGTTTTTAGTTACAGCTTGTTTGTTTGTTTGCATGATTGTTTTCTAAAAGGAGAAAGAGAGGGCACAGAATTGGGTGGGTAGCTAGTTGAGAAATGTCAGGACATACTCCAGGAATGGAGGGCTTGTGAGAACACTCCAAGAAAACCAGACACCTTATAGGAGTGAGTTTACATCAGATTACCCATTGCTTACTGTTTCTATTCAACTGAATGTTTAAATTATCCTTTATATGCCTCTATGGAAACATGTTTGGCCATATGTGGCTTGTCCTTATAATTGCATACAGTTTGAACACAAGAGAAACTTACTTCTATGACTGTCATAACACTCAGAGTATAAATTGTCTGGGGCTCTAAATAAAGTTGGCTATTGTATGAGACTTTAGTCTGTCTCATTATCCACTCCTTTCTCCCAGATGTCATTGGCTCTAGAGCAGAGATAGAAAAGGATCAGGGAGTGAGGTGGGATTCCCATCTGTATGCTGTGATTACCACTGATTAATAATGAAACTGCTTTGGCCCTACAGCTGGGCATAACAGAGCTATACAGGGAAAACAGGGCAGAGTCAGGAGAAGCCATATAGCCCTGCCAGAGACCGATGCTGGATGGAACTTTATCTTGTAAGCAACAGCCACATGATGATACACAGATTATAGAAATGGGTTAAATTAAGATGTAAGAGCTAGCCAATAAGAAGCTAGAGCTAATAGTTGAAGCAGTAATTTAATTAATACAGTTTCTGTGTGGTTATTTCGGAGCTGAGCAGCTAGGAACAAACAGGCGGCCTCCTACTACAAGGGAGGCTATGAGATGCAAGACCATGCTCAGAATATACTGTATGAAAAACATGAAAGCAAATGGCAGGAGCTAGAGAGGAGGCATTGGTGGCTAAAGTGAGTGCTGGACAAGTATGAGGACATAATTTAAGTTTCCAACACCCTCATAAAAGCCATAGGCACGGGGTTGGGGCAACTGAAACTATAGTACTGTGGGTAGAGAGGCACAGACTCCTGGGACTTCTAAGCCAACTAGTTTAGCCGAAAGGTGAGCTCCAGGTTGTAAGAGACCCTCTCTCAAAAAATAAGATGGACAGTGATCAGAAAAGAAAGCCAGTGTTGACCTCAGGCCTTCAAGAACACACACATATCAAGTACATACACACAACTTATGTGTTCACGGTCTCACATGAAAACATACACATAAGCCATACAAAAGTAAAGCTAGAAAATGTGGAGGCTCAAACACAATAGAAATGTTAGTAAACAAATCGTTGTTATAAAGGATTATTGTCTAGAATACAAAAAGGACTCAAAAATGGCAAAACAAGCCTTACCTATGCCCCTGTAACTAAACCTAATGAAACTCTTTGGGTCACATGCAACACACACACACACACACACACACACACACACATACACACACACACAGGATGGGTGGCTATCAAACCACTTTGTTGAACACAAATATACAGAATTAAGATGAAAGATAAAATTGTAACCTATGGGTCTAAGCATGCAATTTGTATTTATTTATGCTATACCACCCATGTGTTTCATTTCAATTTAAATATTTCTTCTTATGCTGTCTGGTAGGAAAATTCTGAAATGTTTTATCTCCATTCCTAAGTTTCCAACCCAAACCATATGACTCCAACACAGCATCACATTTCTAACTGCAGCGTGTCCTTTGACTGAAAGACATTTTCTTGGCATGTGTTTTAATCCACTCGAGTAATGCACTGACTCAGAGTTCATCAAATGAAACATAACTTCAATTACTCCAACTCAATCACGGGATTCCTTAAACAACACAAAATGTTTTCTGGTGGTAACAGAAGAATAAGTAAATATTCCAAGTATTACGATTGGACAAACCATTCATGAATGGTTTTGAAGGATGAGGGACCCATAAGTAAGGGACACAAGAGATCTCTAACACTAAGAAACATCCCTACCCCAACAACTCCTAAAGAAACAGAGACTTCATCTGACATCTGAGGATAACTAAAGGCTGCCAACTCTCTGAAGGATTTATCACTACATTCTTCCTAGAAGCTTTCGGATGGTCACTAGATGCTTTGAGCTCAGCCCTAGGAATCCAACTGAATACAACTGGGTTTGTGATTACAAAACTTCAAGGCAATAAATAAATGCTTAACCCATAAAATTTATACTAATTTGTTGTTGCAAAATAGAAAATGAGTCAATAAAAAGTATAAAATGATAAGACTTACACATAAGCAAGTAAAGAATTCTAAATAATATTTGCACTATCTAATCAAACCGTGGTACTCATTTAGTTGAAGCTGTTCCTTTATGTACTTGCTACGACGCCACTAGGAAAGAACACACACAAGCATGGCCTTCATTGCATGTGCTTCACGGGAAATATGACAATATTCTTTAAAGCACACAGCGCTTCAAGCCTCGAAAGTATTTCCATCTTCAGATTTACATTCTGTGTAAACAGTTCCGAGAACAAGCTGTTCAGCGTCTCTAGAAAATGCAGCATCTCCTGTTCTTATGATGGCCACATTTCACATGAAATTGAGGTGTGCCATAGAAGAACAGAAAAAAAGAGTTATGTTCAGAGATAGATTGCAAAACAATATGGTGTGGGGATTTTCAAATTTTTAACGATTGCTCATAATTACAGATAGTTATATTTTTAGCATAGACATTGTTCTAAAAACTGGAATTTAATCTTTAGCCTACTCATTCTAATTATGAACATCATGAAATTTCCTTTCAAACTTCCTGTACAAAACACATTTAATGGGCTTGGAATGTAGCTCAGCTGAGAGTGCTAGCCTAGCATGTAGAAAGCCCTGCATTGGGCGCCCATACTCAGCTGCACAGAGAACTTAAGATGAGCCTGTATCTGAGACCTTGACTCGAAAGAAGAAAAAAAAAAGAAAATCATTGAACTGGTGCACATCTCATTAGAATGTCAGAAAAAAGCAGTGCTGCTTTTTCTTTCACTCTATCTAATTAAGATTTATATACAAGTGAGATAAAATTAAAATAATAATAATTCAGTTATCATCAAAACAGTCTGTGGTAAAGCTCAAGATACTACAGGAAACTAGATAAAATATTTCCATGTCCAAAATACAATTTCATATGTTAAAAAACAAAACAAAAAATAATTAATACATTAAAAAGTTACTACTTAAAAGTGAATGAGATACAACCTGGATATTAAAATTAGCAGAGAAAGAAGCTTCAAGCAACTAACTATACCAACAATGTTCAAGAAAATAAAGAGTAGGGGCTCATAATGAGGTAGGAAATAGCAAAAAGATAGGAAATTACCAAAAAGTGAAAGATAAAATGGTAATTTTTTAAAAAAATGTATAATTAAAAACTCACTAAGCTTTTTATCCTGTTGATCATAAAGAAACATAAAATAACTCAATCTTCAATTTTTTTCTCTTAAGAGAGAGAAAAAAGATGCAAAAGTAGGGATATCTAAGGATTTGGGGGAAGGGAAAGCACCATCAGAATAGATTTATTAAAAAAAATTTTAAATTTAAAGGGGGAAACAGAGGCATTCAACTAAAAACTTAGAGAAACCTGTAAGATATTCTACAGAAAACTCTAAAATACATGTAACTAGACAGTCAAATGAATAAAATAAAAAGTAAATTCTTTATAAAGAGATAAAAGGTTTGCACAGTAGCCATAAATTATCAAATTAAAGACATATTCACAATTCCAAAACCTGTAAGCATGACAAAAACTCTGCGTACGTATGTCTAGATGAGGCTGCTACAGGGACGAAGAGCAGACTGTGGAAGCAGTCAAGACAAAAGCCTGAACACAACCATGGCAAAGTACGCGTTTATCCATCAGAAACTGTGAGGACCACCTCAGCAACAGAACCGGAACTTGAAAACAACGTATCTGTCCACAGAACACCCTGCACGCAGTTAGAACAATCACAAGGAATGAATACCAGTTTCCCATCTAGGAATCCTAGAAGAAATCTGCATCTCAAGAAATACTAAGAAATTCTCCATGCTGCAGAGTCTACAGAGAGAGACACTATGAAGTGAGAAGCAGGTGACCGGTTACAAAAGACTGGTAAAACTCTGCTAAGAGGAAATCTCGGCACTGTCATACAAGCCTGTCACGCGGAGAAACGAAAGAAAGCAGTATAGACGTTTGAAGGAAGGGGCAAGTGGGTTTGTCCTGTTGAAAAGCTCATGACGCATTCAGTGCAACAAACCAAAGACTAAGTTTACGAAAGTACAACCAACAAAATCTGATGGTGCTGTAACTGAGGTGAGCGAGCCGATGAAATAGATTCTAAGACGTAGTCACCCAACTTTTAAAACACCAGAAAAACAAATCAAAGTGAAGCAAATATCTAAAGAAAGCCGGCCTGACTGCAGGCATATCGCTAATTGCACTCAATCTGAAGAAATGGTCTTTGTAAAAGAGCGAATGCTGGGCAGGAGAGACGGCTCAGCAGCCACTAGCACCTGCGGTTCCAGCAGAGCACCTGCCAGCACCACCACGACTCTAGCTCCAGGAGACACAGCCCCCTCTGCTGGACTCCAGAGGCACTACTTGCTGGTAAAACACGCACAAAAAAACAAAACAAGTGTTTCTTTCTTAAAGGCAAATAGTGTGAAAGCTATTTTCAAAATTAAGACCTGGTTATGTAAATAATCGTAATGTAAAACTTGAAAAAAGATGTTATGTTCTAATTTTAAAAACCTATAAAGGATCTTTTATGAACACAGATATAAGCAATGCTTATCAAAATCATAGAAAATGTCAAGCAGCCATATATAATGAATAACATACCATTATCAAGTGAGATTTTATGCAGAAATGTAATGGTTTAATTAAAAATAACACATATTTCACATTGTTAATAGAATAAGGGGAACTAGCATACAATTCCAACAGCCACAGAAAAAGAATTTCAGAAATGCAAACATATTCCTAAATTTAAACAGTTGTTGCTAAACTGGGCGGTGGTGGTGCACGCCTTTAATCCCAGAACTCAGGAGGCACAGGCAGGTCTATTTCCATTAGTTTGAGGCCAGCCTTGTCTACAGAGCAAGTTCTAGGACAACCAGGGCTACACACAGAGAAACCCTGTCCTGAAAGATGATCCATAGATAGATAGATAGATAGATAGATAGATAGATAGATAGATAGATAGATATAGATAGATAGATAGATAGATGATAGATAGATAGATGGATGGATGGATGGATGATAGATAGATAGATAGATAGATAGATGATAGATAGAGAGAGAGATAGATAGATAGATAGATAGATAGATAGATGGATGATAGATAGATAGATAGATAGATAGAGAGAGAGAGAGAGAGAGAGAGATAGACAGACAAAACTAGGAGACTTCACAACTTTTGTTTAGATTTTTAATCGCACAAAACTCACATGTATTTCAATTGCCAGGTTGAAATACAACACACATACACACACATTTTAAAGATTAAATAATTAAATGAAAACATGATACATCTCCACAATGGTATTTTATTTCATCAGAAAGAATGAAATTATTGTACTGGCAGGGAGATCCATGGAACTGGGGTGAAAGTGGGGTCATCATTTTAAGCAAAATAACTCAAACTGAGAGAAAAATATTAGCTGTTTACTGACATATGAGGAATCAAACTCTATATAATATACAGCTATATACGCTCTGAAAATAGATGAAGTGTGTGGAAGAAGAGGTGCAAACAGCAGTGTGAGACAAGGCGATGGAGGGACTATGAGTTAAGAATAGACAGACACGTATAAAGACGCCAGTGTGACCTGAAACAATAAAGTGTCAGATACACAAACTGACTCAGTTTACCATAAAGATTTAGGGCCACATAAAATACACAAGTAAACCAATAAAACAGAACAGGTAGTTCAGCAATAGAAGCACATTTCCCCAATGAGTCCATTTTCTACATGTTGGCTTTACTCAAAACAGCCCAATAGGAAACATGTCCTTAAGTCTTTTCAGCAACTCCAGGACAATCGACTATATGTCTGAAAAGCCATTAATCTCACCCCCACCACTCACATTATAGAAACAAAACCTTCTCTGTGCTTCATCTAATCAATCTACAATTCAATCTAATAAGGGGGAAATAGAACATAGTTTCTGACTTAGGAGTTGACAAATATAATAAATAGTCCACAGAAAATAAAAACTGTAGGAAATAAGAGGGCAGATCCCCTACAGAGAAACAAACGGCCAATGAGTACATGAACAGCTGTTCACATAGTTAGTTATCAAGAAAATTAATTTTAAAAGGGCGTCAAAGAAAATGGCATTAAAGGTTTATTAAAATGACATATCATCAAGAACTCCTGTTGATTCGAGTCAAAATAGTAATAAGCACAGCCTATACCGCTATGGCCTGTGTGTCTGAAGCTCTCTGTGTTTGAGTGTGAAATGTTGGGTTTGAGTGTGAAATGTCCCCATAGACTTCTGTTTGAACACTTGGTCCCAGCTGGCAGTGCTGCTTGTGAACTGATGTGGGAAGTCCTTCTGCATATGTGGTGCTTTTATTGGTTAATGAATAAAGATGTTCTGGCTTAACAGAGTAAAGTCAGGCAGAAAAACCGAGCAGAGATATAAAGAGAGTAGGCAGAGTCAAGGAGATGCCATGTAGCTGCCAAATTAATAAAAATAGGTTAATTCAAGATGCAAGAGCTAGCTCAAAATACGCCTGAGCTATTGGATGAACAGTGTTGTAATTAATACAGTTTCTGTGCGATTTTTTTTGTGTGTGTGTATGGGCGGCTGAGAAATGAAAGAGCAGTCTCTGCCTACACTCTTTAAGTGATGGAGTCATGCTACAGGAAATACAGACCCACGGCTGAGCCTCGGCTTTGTTCACCACTTGGGTGTCTTGTGCTCTTTCTCAGCGTTCCAAAGGTGACACAATGTGATCAGGTGGCTTTTGCTCTTGTCACCTTTCAGCTCCACCATGACAGACTGTATAACCATTGGAACTATAATCAGCCCCTCTGTTCAATGACTTTGTCAAAGTATTTTTATCACAGAAATTCAGACTTGTCAATGAAAGCTCACAATGTACAACAACCATTTTATTAACAGTCTATGTAAGAGCATGCTGTGTTCATAAAATGGAATGTCATGCAGGAATGAAGGGACTATATGCATTAATACACATAACTTTTAATTACAATTATAACATATATATTGGTTTACTAAATATATATATTTAGTAGGCACATACGCACCCCTAAGTAGCAGAGACTAAGAAGGAACACAAAGCAACACTACCCAACCATAAAGCTACAATAGGCCATAGAAAGTCAGGGAAAAATCAATCTTCATGTTCGCAGGGAAGCTTTCTTTCACATTTTCCACTAATTACATCACTAACATTTCAGAAGTCTTACAAAAGATGATAAAGCTTAAATGAATATAACCTAATCTACGTCTTGAGTTTGATTTAAGCAATTGGACCAGAAAAGTTTCAAACTGTGTTTCTTGTAATTCAACATAATTCTGTCCCTCACATTCTAAAGCAGAGATGGTTGAGTTAAACACTAAAGAAACACCCGCTCTGCAGAAGTACGACCTTAAAAGTCCTGGGCCTTAACAATCTCTCAAAAGTGCTCATGCTGAAGTGGGTAAGGTGCCTCATTAGAAGTCTTCACCTGGGTTTTACAAACACATACAAGTTTTCAAATTTCAGAAGCTAAATTCAAATTGTCCATGCCTCCAAGGACTGTCTTTCTTGAGGACATAAACTTCTGTGACTAATTCACAACTGTATATAGAGTCAGTGCAGAGGACCACAGCATGTTGGAGGAGTGCTCCCAGCTGTCCAGACCATGAAACAATCACACAGAAACCATACTATTTGCAATACTGCTTGGCCAATAGCTTAAGCATATTTCTAGCTGACTCTTCTAAACTAACCCATCTCCATTAATCTGTTTATCACCACGTGGCTGTGGCTTACAGGCAAGGTTCCAGGCCGCATCTGTCCCTAGCGGAGGCTACATGGCTTCTCCTGACTCTACCTTCTTCCTGCCAGCGTTCATAGAGTTTCCCCACCTAGTTCTACTCTGCCCTATCAACAGGCCAAGGCAGTTTCTTTATTCATTAACCAATAAAAGCAATACATATACAGAAGGACCTCCTACACCAACAACACACACACACACAAAAAAAAAAAATGAGTGAATTTTATCACGCAACAAACATCAACATTTGTAAATTTACTAATAATTAGCTTAACTTTTTGAAGATTATTTATCATCATATAAAAGTTGCTAAGAAAAATTATAATTTATATTAACCTATCAGTTATCAGCAAAAAAGTTGTGTTTTAAAAGTTATGTCATGGAAGAAATCACTTAAATGCAACCAATATAATTATTATCTATGTTAATTATGATATAAATAGATATATCATGGTGGTTACAATCAAGGACCATAATAAATATTCCAGTAAAAATATCAATTATATACATATCTGACTCAAGTCATTTTTCTCAGAAATCAAAGACAAACAATTGTAAATATAAGCTTCCATGACAAAAATGATTACATATATACGTAATAAAGTTTAAATATGTACATAAATTGTGTCCACTGATAATGCAATGCAGTACATGTTAAGATAGATAGTTTCTAGAATCCAAACATATTTCCTTTTGCTTCCAAAGCCAGGATCTCAAAAATTAACAATTAAATTTCACGATGAATTCAATTCTTTATGCCTCTGAATATAGACAGTCCAGGAAATACATTTCCTAAAATGAAAAATTATTGTGATATGATTTGCCAAGCACAGCAATGCACAGACTGTGCAGATCGCATCCTCCAAACTCTGGAAAGAAAGCATGCTGCTCTCTCAATGTCAGAGTAGTCATTAATGTGCAGGCATGAATAACAGCGCCTGGGCCAAAATTTATGAATGCAAATTAGTGGTTTCATAATAAACCAAAGCAACAGTAAATGGTCTGTAAAGGATTAAGTACTTCTGACCATAAGTACTACCAGTCTAAATAAACATTTATTTTGCAAAATCGTGCAAAATATTGTTTAGAATTGTTGTAATGCTACAATAGAAATGATGTAGTTCCATTAGGTAAGTTTATAACTCATTTTGGTGAGTAGCGGCCTATCATTTACTGCCAAGCACTTTAGTGAGGGAGGAGTAGCACTGACAGTAACCAAGGTCAATAGGCAGAAGTCGGGTCTGCTTCAGCTCAGGTAGATCTCGCAGTTCCTGTACTTACCATTAGAAAGGCCAACAAAACAACAGTCCTTACTCTACTACGATTTTATCTACGCTTAAAAATGAAATTTTTATGAAATTCTGCATAGGTACATAGGTGCAAGGAAGAGAAAAATATTTATAGTATCTTTTCGGAATAAATTCCAGTCTTATTGTGCCCCTATGTGGTCTGATGGAACAGAAAACTGCCTGTCACACATTCAATGACCAAAACAATAATTGCATCTAAAGGAAGGACATATTTCTTCACTGTATGGCAATGCTCAAGACCAACAAAGAGAAAATGTAGAGGATGAAGTATACTCTCACATAAATCTGATCACAAAGCAAGTCATTGTTGCTGTGTTCATCCGAGTGCTGCCCATAGCAACTGATAACTCCATGCACGGCTCTCTGCATAGACAGACTTCGGGAGTCCAAACACAGTTCACCTTAATTCCAGAGCCAGCATCACCAATGTAAAAAATTAGAATTCATATGAATTCAGTACTTGAGGGCTTGTTACTGATCTGGGAAATTATCTCTAGGCCCTGGCTAAACAGTTTGAGGGAAGATGAGCTCACAATGAGAAGACAAGGTGACCAGAGTTTCATCAGAACCTATCAGATGGCTTGTTAGAACCCAGGCACCTCCTGTTTGCATGGCTGGATCATGAGCTGCTTCCTCCAAGCACAGAACAGAGCCTCTCTTCCAGGTCCCTCATGCTCTAAAACACTACTGAAGAACCAGAAAGAGAGAAGAAGCCAAGAACTTTCACCCTGAAACATGATAGTCATACTATATGTTTTCCAAACAAACACCGGTCTAAGTAATCTGTTCATTTTCACTAATAAATATCTACGAGTCCTAAGTAATAGTTTAGCAATCCACATTAATCTCCAATTCAGTGATTTATGATTTGCATGATATTACTGCATCCATAAAATCTTTCCTTCTTTGACAAGTTGAACTTAGAAATGCTTTTGGACCACATTAAAAAGATTTTCAGTTTCAACTTTTTATTGCTAATATGTCATAGAAATCAACTTCACTGCCACCTAAAAGCTGAAAACGTTGAGTTGCTTTAAAATATGATTGATTATCTAAGAAAAATTTTCATTTCAAAACTGCTTGATAGGGTATCCTTTTTATAATGGATTTTCCCACAAGTGATGCACAGTACTCTAGTAATTTCTCTTAAACGGTAATTCAGAATAAAATTACTTCATCAAAGCCACAATGTTATTTTCCTTTCACTTCAAATATTATAACTACTATCTCAGCACCAATACTGAATCTTCTACCCAACTAATCTAAACAAGAAATGTCTACCACTCACACAGCAACCAGAACTGGAGTGGATTATGTAACTGAAGGACTCGGAGCCCCTGGCTGCAGACCAGCGCAAAGGCTCTCCCCCGTGTGCACCTTCTGACAACAGCTCAGCTCCTCCGGCCCTTTTCTCTTCTCTGAAGAAGGAAACTTTTAAAATATATGGTTCTTGGTTTTGCTTTGACATTAACTGTAATAATTTTGTCCTGGCACTGGCATTCCTTTTTAAGAGAATTTAAGTGGAATGAAAAACAGAATCAATCCATTTATCTAATCTAAACACAAAATGTCACCAAAAATTTTAAATGTGGTAACATAATTTGGGAATTCAAATACTTATTTTATACTCTCCCTACTTCCAAAATAACTATGTGTGCAAATGTTTTGCTTGATCATAAAAATAAATGAAGTTGATTATTTCTGAAGATTGTTTCTAAAGAGCAATTTGTAAATTAATGCTAATTTTTTTAAAAAAATAAGACAACTTCTTGTTTAATTGTATCAAAATAAAATGCCAGAATATAATAAGAACACTGAAACCATAAATATGTCAACAACAAAAGAAAAGAAGGCTAGGGTAATGACAGAGTCATAGGGTGCGCTGCCAACTCTAACTTCCAGCCTGCGCCTCCCCATGCTGCCACAGCACAGCGTCTACAGTGTCCAGAGGCACACACCCGGAAACTCTCCATTAAAAAAGACAAGACTTATAAAAGATGAGCGCTCACTCTCATGGTGGCTTAATCGTGGCAGTTGTTAGAAAGCCACATATTACTCTTACTTTAAAATAACACAAAATGTATATAATTTTACAATAAATTAGAGACAGGAATGTGATATGTTGCTGAATAGGGAAACAGCATCTTGAAATAAAGAGCCTACTGCAGACTAGCCCGGCATTTCCTGGACCATCGCTCCTTAGATGAGTCTGACAGCAAGAAATGCAAAACTAGTCGATTCACTAAGGAAAAAAAAAAAACCTCTATATACAAAGGAAAGGTCAAGTATATTTGCCACCAAGAAAATTCTTAAATGACAATAGATTTCACGGGTCTCCTTTTCACTTGCTATATTAAGATACATATTGTATAATGAGCTGTTTTAATCTCTAAAATAGGCTGCCTCCCGGTATTCAGAGATCCTAAAAGAAGTGGACCAATGAAACCATTCAATGTGCTAAGCACTATTAGCCTCCTGTGGATTTCTAGAAAATTTCAGGGCATTATTGTGTTATCAGAATATCCGTCTCAATCCTTCCCTGTGCATATTTTCCTTGCGTGGGGTATGTTTTTCGTGGCTGTTATTCTTGGTATAAAACAGGAGAGCGTCTCAAAACCTGAACAACCTAAACAAGGAAAGAACAGAACCTAGTGATAAAACTGCATTTCAAAAGCTTCTTCAGTAAAATGCCTCCGCTGGTGTGAGCCAGAAAAACCATCTAGAACACATGTTCCTAACTGAACAACCTTCACCACAAAGAAGATCAGCTGAAAGAGCAGTAGAAATTTATAACAGAGTCCAAAGTCGCCGCCCGAATACAAAGCACTGCCTGCGGTTCCACAAGACAGCTGATTTAAGAGTGGTTATTGATCTGCCCTGCACAGAGAACCGTCTTAGCCCAGAAATCACCTTCTGCATGCTTTACGAGAGCATGCACGATTGCTTATTCATATTTTCCAACAAATCACACATGATTATACAGTCCCATGTTTCCATGTGCAATGCCATCACTTCCATGGTTGCAGGGAAAACAACTGTCCGGCATTTTAAATGAAACACTTTAGTTATTAGGAAAGAGACGGTGAAAGAGCCTGATCTGCATTATGTTCCAGAGGTCAATCCACTTACATTTAATATGTTCAGTGTGCCCTAAAAATGAGAGATTTCCCTTCTTCAGATCAAATTAAGAATGCTGTGTGAAATGCTGTATTTGATTAAAAAATAGCACCCATACCTCAAGGCAAACAATGTCATAACCACACAAGATTACTACTCTGAAAATAATATTAGACAAACATAATTTAGCTTTACTCACCTTGCATTGTTCAGCGTTTGTCCAAAAAGCTCATTCTGTAAAATATTTGGTGGGGATGAGAAAACCCCATGGAAATGAGATAAAACAGAATTGCAGACCTGGCGCAATGTCTCAAATTGCATTTTCTTTCCTTTTTCTCCTCCTTATTTTCCTTACCACCTGTCTTTAAAAGTCATCTATTCGCAGACACCATCAAACAAAAGCATGCCAATCAAGTTCCATATTTCTCCTGAGCTCTGTAAAAGCTGTGCTTAAATGAGCAGAGGTTGGTAGCTAATTGTACAGTCATTATTCTTCTAAGTCAGGCGTAGAAGGTTCCGAGCTCGAGCAGCGTTCGGCTTTCTCCTGACTGTAGCAAGAATTCTAAACAGCAGCAAGCTTTTTGGGCATCCCCGGCTGAAGTGTGAGGCTGAGCTGCTCTCCTGGACCCTACTCATATTTCTCTAAGCCTATTAAAGCCACGCAATGAAGATAGGCTGTCGTCAGGAGTTTCTGCACATCTGGCTGCCAGCACTAAAATATCAGAAGTAATAAAAATGGGACAAGGTATCTTCTCGACGTTGCTACAGGGAAAGAAGAGAGATTATGCATTTTTCCAGGCTTTCTCTTTTCTGAGAAATGAATGACTTCAGCCACAGAATGTATCTCTTCAAGCACGGCATGGGGCTGGAACGCTAAAATAAGCGCTCTGTTCTGCTTTTAATACCACGAAGGGCTATGAATATGACAGACAGCAGGCTCTGCCACCTACAGCTCAGCGCTGCTTCAGAACAGCACATTGGAAAACGTGCACTTGGCCATATTCACTTCTTGTTTAACAAGCCTTAAATTATTTCTTAAGTGAATAGTGTTCATTCTGGTTTCTTTCTAAAAGCCCCACACAGTGACTATTTAATGAGTTATATAATTATAGAAAAATATTTTTACCATCTCAATTAAAATCCAACTAAATGGCACATATTACATAAAATCTTACCCATGAATTTAGAAAAATGTAACCATGATGAGAGATATTTTACCAACTATTCTCAATCTATTTTAGTAATGGCAGCCATGGCATTTTTCTAAGATCTATTTCCTGAAGGCTCCAGCAATGGTCTCAGCACAGCCTCATGCCAGCATCCCTCCTCTGCGACGGCACTGTCGCCGATAAAACCTTAGGTGGTTCTCTACAGAGGGCCGTTTATCTAAGATGTTCAGTTAGAGGTTCAGCCTAAACTAAGAGTGTCCTTATTTTGATGTCATTATTTCCTATTTTATAGGTGACCATTAATCTATTTGTCAAACACACACATGTCCATTCCTAAAGTACATTTTCAGTTTTTAAGGGACCTGCGGATATTTTTATTATCCAGAAACTACTGTATGTGCTAGTTCTGCTACCATTCCATGGAGAGCGGGAACTGGGGCATTGATGGCTACATAGGCGGTAACGGAGCGTTTGGAGCGCGAGTCTTCACTTTGCCCATTTCATGTGCTCCCTCCTATTTCCTACAAACCTACTATAAAAGCCATTCTCTGCTGACGAGCAGGAAAGCTATTACCCAGTGACCTACCCAGGGTATCTCGGTGAAGAGAAAGCATCTTCTAAGTATTACTGCACAGTCATTTTAGGTTATGTTTCTCCCATTTACTCAATCAGAAGAAACCCTACACGCTGTGCATTTTTTAGGCCTCTGGTCCTAACTTGATAATTTTCACCTTAAAATGGTAATTTTTTTACAAAATGAAGGCATATATGTTTTAAGATTCTTACTTTTGACTTAATTTCATGGTTAACAATATGTGACAAACTATCTAGACCACTCTTCTTGTGGACAGGTTTAATTTTTATGATCAAAGTCTTTTTGAAATATGCTAATTTATGTGGCTATAGAACAAAGCAAGTTTTATTGTCTAAATATGTTTCTTCTGTCTCAAAATTGGATCTTACGGTAGATCACAATAAGAGTTTCAACAATGAACTAAGTACCAGAGATATTATTGAAATGAATTTTTAAGATGAATCCTCAAATTAATAAAAAAAAATGCAGCAACTGCCTTGCTCAGAGATATATTTTATACTGTTGACCCTACTGTCCCGCTTTCTCCTACTTCCTCAGCATCCCTAAACGGTACTTGCCACCCTACCCCCATCACTTCCTTTCACTGGTCCTGCTAATTCTTAGTGGGTCAAACGTCAAAGGAAGACGCCTGCTTTAGATTACGCCCTCCATTGTGTAATCTCCTTTAACCTCCCTTACACTTTGTGGGAAATCCGTGCAGTTACCAAACAGAAAGTGAAAGACTTCATTTCCAGCTCGGTTAAACTGTGCCTTGTACTCTGTCCAGTCATGTAGCATGTACTCTGTCCAGTCAT
>JAQHUG010000057.1:3592815-3603855 GCA_028555095.1 Dicrostonyx torquatus | reverse complement strand
TCCACATGTATGTTTTTTCAAGTGTGCATGCAGGTGCCCATGAAGGCCAAAAGAGGGAGCTGGACCCTTGGTGCTGGAGTTACAGCCATTAGTGAGCTCCCCAACATGGTGCTGGAACCTGAACCCCAGTCTTCACAATACGGAAGCAAGAGACTCAACAGCTGAGTCATCTCTTCAGGACCCAGGATGCCATGAAGAATGTCAGTCACCTCACCATTTTTATACTGACAGCACAGTTGTAAGCCAGTCCATCCAAAATAAAGTCCCCAAGCACAGCTATGTGGGGACATGGAGAACAAAGACAGCCAATCAGATCCACCAAAGTCTAAAATATGACAGACCCAAGGGAAGAGGCATAGGAATCCCTCTGAAGTTATGCTAATGCTCCATCATTGGTACAAGTTTCAAAGAAAGGGTGCTGGACACCAATCTTGTGAGGACCTTCCGGGACATTATGGCCCATTGACATGCTCTCAGGTGTGAGGACCGGGGCTCTTAGGGACATTACGCTGCAATTAAGCTAAGAGACAGAAAATCACTGCAGTCTTTGAACAAATTCAATTTTAGCAAACAAAGGATAATGGTGACACATACAAAAGACGGAACGGCCAAGTACCGTGGCATACGACAGTAACCCCAGCACTCTGAAGGCCGAGTACAGTGGCATAGGACAGTAACCCCAGCACTCTGAAGTCAGAGGCAAGAGAATGGCAAATACAAGCCAGTCTGGGATACAAAACAGGACCTTGTCTCAAAAACAATAAACAAATAATAATGATAATAAACAAAAAGAGTATGCTAAAATGCTTGGAAACCCCTTAGTTTTCAGTGATACAATCTATTTCAGTTCATTCCAGTGCAACTGATAGTCTAGCAGGGCCTATTCTTTCTAAAACCTCAACTACGTGTTAGCACAGATGTATAAAGGAGACTGTGTCCTTAACGGTCTGATGTCCAGCAAAGCGGTGTGACAGAAGCACTGGCAAGCGCGCTGAGGGTAAGATGGTGGTGAATACATTGATAAAGTACCTCCCCCAAGACTCAGCCACGCTGTGGAAGGGGGGGCAGAGCGATTCGGAGTCAGAGGTGCTGGGTGTCACCAACATGTGAGCAGCAGCGGCTGTCACAGGGTCCCTAAGTTCTGCACAAGATCAAGCCAACCAAAACCCCCAGCGAGAGGAAGGGAGGAACCCAGCGAAGGAGCAACTGAATGGTGGCTGCCAGGACAGTCAGTTTTCCTCAGCAACGAGGCCCCTGAAATCCTTCCACGCTCCAGTAGATCGTGTGAACCCATGAACATCGAGGCAGCACTAAGTGGACTCGGTTTTTTATTTTTATTTTTCTAAAGACATGGAAAGTAGAGAGGGAAAGTGGTGGAAGAATAAGAAAGGAGCTGGAGACTAAAAAAAATGGGGGTAGATTTGATCATGTTTTGATCAAATTATATAGGCATTTTGGAAACTCTCAGGCAATAAGGAATAAACTCATTTAAAAGTATTCTTTAAAAGCAAAAATTATAATTTCTGCTGGATACAGACAGATTCTGTTTAAGTAGGGGCATTTGAACTTGGCTTTAAATTTAAAAAAACAAGACTTAGACAAATCAGAACTCATCCTCCCTTACATTGGCACGGCCTGAAGTGGCCGTCCCACAGACACAGCCTGGAGCAGATGTCCCACAGACACAGCCTGGAGTGGCCATCCCACAGACACAGCCTGGAGTGACCGTCCCACAGACACAGCCTGGAGTGACCATCTCACAGATAGAGCTGGGAGTGGCTGTCCTACAGACACAGCCTGGAGCAGCCGTCCCACAGACACAGCCTGGAGTGACCATCTCACAGATATAGCTGGAAGTGGCCATCCCACAGACACAGCTTGGAGTGGCCATCCCACAGACACAGCCTGGAGTGGCCATCCCACAGACACAGTCTGGAGTGGCCATCCCATAGACACAGCTTGGAGTGACCATCTCACAGATAGAGCTGGGAGTGGCCATCCCACAGACACAGCCTGGAGTGACCATCTCACAGATAGAGCTGGGAGTGGCCATCCCACAGACACAGCCTGGAGCAGCCGTCCCACAGACACAGCCTAACAGGCTTACTTCTTAACCTCCTTCAAGTGTTAAGGAAGTTTGCTAAGTAAGGCCTTTTCCAGAACTCTATTTAAAATTGTTAACTTCTCCCGTGCCTTAAAATTCCATTTCTTCCTCCCCATCTTAATTCCTCTCTGGTTGTAACAAGGCCCTGAGAAGTAGAAAACGCTGGCTGTCACAGTCATATCTAAGTCACGGGTGCCACCTAGAGTTGTGTGCCAGTCAGATGCACAGGCCTACAGCTGCCGGTATTCTATATATTTGCCTTCCCCAACTAACATAAGCAGTCTCAGGGAGGAATATTGTCTACTGAAAAGCTAAGGATTAAAACTTCAAGTACATACAAGCAACGCTGAAAGGATTTTGCATTTATTTTTAGGATTTGCATACGCATGTGCGTGTGTAACGATAGCCAGAGAAAAAGAGGTTATGGCTTTGAGACAGAACAATTGGGGTGCACGTGGGGGGAACAGGAAGGAGGAACAGGGAAGAAATTATGCAATAATATTTCAATGAAAGTGTTTTCAACTTGAAGTACAAATAAGGAAACATCAAAAATGACTTTATCCCAGCTTTACTTAAATAGTGTGATTCCAGAAACAAAGCACAACATGCAAATTCACTGAAAAGCAAGAGTATGGGAAAGAAATAAGATGCGGCCCAACAAAGCCAGTGAAAGGATCTGTTGAAAATGAGGAGCATACAGAAGACATTTCTGAAATGTGATGAAAAAGTCAGCAGGAAAAAGATTAGAAAGAAAGTTCAGGATTTACACTTAGGGTGCAAAAGAATTGACGGTACTGTGTGCTTGGCTAGGGAATGATGGAACCAACACTGGGGAGGGGCTGAACACTTGATGCTGCAGAGAAGTTAAAAGCAATTCTAAAACTTGCATTTGCATGCATAAATCTGGCCCATGAGACTCTCAGAGCTAACGGCACATCTGTATGGAAGTGCTAGCTTTGAACCTGAAAGGCAGTGGTTGTTTCTCATGGTCTTAGGGGGAAAGGCGATCATTTCCATTTTCCAGTCTCATCTTACAAGGTCTTTGTGGCTGGAAGAACGAAGCTGCAAAACATTTTTCAGAGTGCACTGCTGCCATCTGGTGGCAAGTATGATAACTACAGCCTTACTGACAAACTACAGTCAAGAAATATTTTTACCGGGAAAGGGTCTCCACCTTTAACCGATGTCTTCCTTCTCAGTTTACCTGAACACTACTAACACATTGGAGACATGTGACTGGTGAAGCATTGTTTCCCGCCCCTTAGCGCCTTCCTCGTTCACCGGCTACATCCTCAATACTCATTTGAAGAAACATTAAATATCTATGAACTTAAACATTTTATCAAAACGTACGCTGCCGAGTTTTATTGCTCTCGTTATCTAATAGGTCAGATAGCTTCTTTAATAACTACATGTTATGTTTGTACAGACTGAGTAACGGAATTGAATATTATAAGTAGACCCTACGATATAATAGCTCAGTGTTATAAATATGATATCATAAGCAAGAGAGGAAAACATTTATCACCCAATAAAAAGTACGGCAGTAGGATAGTCATATTTTAAAGGGCGGACCTGTACCTGCCGCCACACTGCCAGAAGTTTCAGTTCATCACTGTTTTATAATTTAATGATATCATTGTTTAAAAGAAATCTTGAGAATATGTTTTAATTTTGGTAAAGAGGGTTTTTAATTATTTAAATGAAGTATGTAACTAGAAAAAAATCCAAAGAAGAAACATAAACATCCAAGGAGCAGAGGGAAAACTAACAGTAGAGAAATGCAGACGGGACCATCCACATTCAGGGAGGGGACTACACAGAGAGAGAATTAAACACATGTCCTCACAGAACTTTACTCTGTCATGATAGAAAAATTATTAAAGTATATAATGAATATCACTTTTGATAAAGGCAGACTGATAAAGATCAAAAGTTCCATTATGTTTTATTGGCTAAAGAACTAGAAGTAAGAATTCTAGTAGATGTTGGCCAAAAACAAAAAGTCTAGTACATACTCTATACAGGGCAAATTGTCAATGCCTATAAAAGTTTCAACTACATATATATGTATTCTTTTAACCAAATGGTTGTAATTATGGGAATTTTAGTTCATCCTAAAACTTGACCCATGCAAAGCTACGTACACATTTTGTTTGTGTCTGTGTCCATGAACCATGAAGGCCAGAAGAGGGCAGAGTATCCTAGGGAACTGGAGTTCAGATGTCTGTAAGTCACCATGTGGTTGCTGGGTCCAAACTAGGTCCTCTGGAAGAGCAGCAAATGCTCTGAAGCGCTGAGCCAGCTCTCCAGCCCCCATGACAATAGTCTTATCAGAGTCATATCAACAGCAAAAACACTAAGTCATTTTGAAAGAAATAACTTAATTCTCACTGATAAATATTTTAATTTAATATTGTTTAGACATACACACAAAATATTTATTTTTATTATATTTTTTGTTATTACGTTTTGTATGTTACTTCAATTTTTAGCCAACCTTTGAAGAAAACATACTTTTTACAATGTCAAAATTGAAGTAAGCTTAATACTGGGAAAGAAACACCAACACAGAATGATGAGTTAGGGAGCTGCACGTTTCTCTGTTTGAAATATAAACACCTTTTTAGGTGAGACAGCTTCTATGGTCCACTGGAAAGATCAATTACGTATCTCAAACCCCAGGTCGTGTAGCCCATTGTAAAACACTTCTATGTCCACTAAGGAATCATGCACAGAGACATTTTTCAACTTCCCAAACAGCAGAGTTCATGCTGTATCTCAGTGCCAATGACAGGTTCACGTGTGTTATCTTGGCCATCAACTGTATCTTTGCACTGAGACTCCAGTAACTGCTCAAGCAGCGTCAGCGCCAACTGCTGTGCAGGACGCTAGGAATTCACTTATAAAAACCACATGCGACTTTTGCATCACTAGATTTGTTTACCCTGTAAAAGTCTTCTCTTTATAGACGAAAATTTCAGGATTTTGGTACTGAAAAGCAATCACTTTAAAAAAAACTTTTTTAATTTTACTACTTATGGAATAGTGGAGCCAATAGTTCAGTATTTGCATGCACAAAAAAGAAAGGGGGAGAGGGAGGGAGGAAGGAAGGAAGGAAACATGGGACTAAAGTCATTTTCAAGACCAAAACAAGATAAGGGGTTAATACAAAATAGTATACATATGATGAAGCCCATTATTTGGTAAATTGATACCCAGTAACGAAAATGGGGAGGAAAACAGCGAGCACTTAAATTCTTAAGGGAAGTCATGTTTCACAGAGTAAGGTTACCCCTTACACCTTGACAGGCTTTCTTAACCTCTCAACCACCTCATCCCAACTTGAGGGCTTAAAGGGTTCTTGTTAGTTCTTGTTGTTTTGAAGCAATGGTATTCTTCACCATCTTCACATTCTTTTGGAATGTATGTCCAGGGGCTATGATCCCTCTAGTGGCCAGCAAACGCTGACAAAATTATGTAGCTTACCAAGTTAGCAATAATACCTAATTGATAAAATACTCGTTTTAAGACATTTTCGTTATCAAACAAAAATATATAAAAAGTGAACCTTCATATCTACAATGACACAAACATTGCAGAAATGGCACAGGTTATGTGCTATCTATTTCTTGCACATATGCACATACACTTAACCTATAACGTCCAAAGTCTCCCAGAAATCTTGTTCCTATATACGCACTAAGGACTGAGTCAGGACTCCACGGGAAGGCGCAGCCATGTCAAGCACATGTAGCGCCCAGACACTTTCTTGTACGTTGTTCCAGTATGCTGCAACCAATCATTCAAACCGCTCACCAGGTCTTAAAATCAGGGAAAGATGCACCACTGCAGCCTGCTTCAGTAGAGAACTTTTTTCACTGCTCACATATCCTACTCAAGAAGAAATCCCAGCAGGAACTGTGTGCTTTTCTCAGCTCATTTTAATCCAGTCCTTCATAAAATAGTGAAAATACAGACAAATACCAAACTATGCAGGATGCCAGGGTCACCTAAGGAAGCCCTGGCACATGTCTCAATTATCTCCTTAGGTCAGCTCAGTGAAGGAGATTTGAAAATAATTTAATTACACTGAGCATGTATACTTATACAAATAGCATTTAACATATTTGAATTGGGGGCTGGGAAGGTAGAGTGCCTAGCACACAAGCATGTTAACTTCAGTTTAGATCTCCGTCACTCAAGTCAGCTGTGGTGTGTAACCATAGCACCGAGAGGGCAGAGACAGGTAGATCCCCAGAGCTCAGTGGCCGGCCTGGGCCATCAGCAAGGACCAGGTCCAGTCTCAGAAAGTAGGGCAGAGAGCAACTGAAGAAGACACCTGACTTCTACTCTTGACCTCCATGTAAGGGACAGAGAGAGATTTAAGTTGTTCTGAAAGAAGAGATCGGCTGCTGTTTGATAAAAATAAATGATTATAACTTATTATACATCGTTATTTTACGTTTGGAAATTAAAATATAATTACATTGTTTCCCTCCTTCCTTTCCTCCAACCCTTCCCATGAGGCCCCTTGCTCTTTCTCAAATACACGGCCCCTAGTTCCTTAACTGTTGTTACAGATATATGTATATGTATGTAAGCAGAAATATATGCTTATATATTGAGGTTTTATTTGTGTGTGTGTGTGTGTGTATCCTTCTGAGACCAGAGTTACTATGTATATGACTCAGAACCGACCAGCTGGTATTGGATAACCAATCAGCAGACTGATCCCTCTGACAGCCTTACTCCTGCTCTCAGTATTCCTTAGTGGTCACAGGTCTTCAACCATGGATGAGGCCCCATGAGATCGCCTCCTTTCATGTCAGCAGAGCTGCTGGTCATTGGTGTCATCCTTGTTCAGGTCTTTTTTAGGCAACCATGTTGACGAGACTTCATGAGAATGGAAACACACACACGCACACGCGCACACGCACACACATACATGCACACATGCACATGCACACGCACGCACGCACACACACACACACGCATCTCCAGAAGAAATTTCACAGCAAACTTCCTGTTCCTCTGGCTCTTACAATCTTTCCACCTCCTCTACTGCTATGATCCCTGAGCAGGAGTTATATTATAGCTATGTCAATATATATCACTTTACATCATTTTTTAAAAAACCTTATTTGCCTTTCAGAATTTCTATCACATTCTTAAATATACACAAGCCATACAGCATTGGCTGTATGAGAGCGTGCCATTTATCCTCGAGTGCTGGCTGATAGTTCTGTTGATGAAAGACCAAGGAGAGGCAGTATGGACATCAGGTGACATTAAGGGCAGAATTACAGCTCTCTCTTACTTATAATATGAACTACTTATGGAACGGCTATAATTCACCAAAACTGGTACCAACACACAGCCATCATCAATGTTATTATGGCTGACCCAGTTATCAACTTGACAAGATGCAGAGCTGCTTGGGTGCCAAGACTCTGCCTGTGTCTCTTGGAGATTAACACGATTGGGTTGAGGTGGGAAGTCCTGTCCACTGTGGGCGGCACCATTTCCCTAGGCTGAGAGCCTAAACATGGAAAAGGGAAAGCTGGGAACAGAGACTCAGTTCTCTGTGACCTGACTGTAGATGTGATGTGTTCACCTGCTACAGCTCAGGATGCTGTGGTCCTGCCACTATGATGTGTGAGCTAAAATAAACTCTGTCTCCAAGTCACTCATGCCAACCATGACAACAGGAAACTGAACTAAGACAACTGCCTTAGTATTTCTTTTGATGATCTAGACGGCAAAGGAGAAAAGATCCAGCATAAAGTTTATTTGCTGGAAGTTGTTTAGATTAATTTTTTTTCTCTTGCGTCAATCATTAGAGTTTTATGTCTGAATAGCTCAATATATTTCCTAATCACGCTTTGATTTCCTATAAAAAATATTTTTCTTTGCCTAGAGAGGTACCTCTGTAGCAGAGCACTTGCCTAGAAATGCACAAAACCTTGGGTTCAATCCTACCAGTGCAAAATGAAGATGGTGATGATGATTGATGATAATAATAATAATAATAATAAATAAATAAATAAAAATTATGCAGAAAAATATCTTTTTATCTGATTTCTCTCATGTTCACATTATTTTGTCACTACATTATTTGTGATAACCATTTTAAATAAAATTCATGATCACTATGCCAAAGTTTCTCCAGAGAGTTTATAGAAATGAAATACATATGCCTTAAACATATACATTCCATCTGGTAAGTTTTAAGTACAACTAGTGTGCTCTAGGCACATTGTCAGCACTTAATAAATGCACACATCTTCAAATGTTAAATGCACTATTGTTGAAAGTCTGATTATGAAGAAAAATTAATTTTTATCCAGTTCCATAGTATGTCAAATAAAATTTAAATGAAACCAAGATGAAATGTAGAAAACGGGGGTGGAAAAAATTACACTAAAATCCTCAGAGATTATCTCTCCAGGTCAATTGTTCCTCAGTTTGGACAGCAAGTCACATACCAAGCTATCTTCCTAGAAGCTGCCTAGGAGACCCCTTCTGGGGTCTTTGATGGAGTTGAAGAATAGATAGGTATAATTATAGTTTTCCTTTATTAGGATAAAAGATAAAATAGACATAAATATTGTAATTTAATTGCAATTCTTGCTTAATAACTGCTTTGTTATATGTAATCTTGCTATGTTAAAGTTAAAACCTTTCTTTTTACTTAGACACAAAAGGGGAGATGATGTGGGGTTCCCCTCTATATGCTGTGAATACCATTGGTTAATAAAGAAGCTGCTTTGGGCCTATAGCAGAGCAGAATGGGGCAAGCAGACAGGGGAGGAGAGAGTGGGCGGAGTCAGGGAGAAGCCATGTAGCGGCAGCAGGAACAGACATTGGATATTGAATGGAACCTTACCGAATAGGTCACAACCAGGTGGCAATACACAGAGTAATAGAAATGGGTTAATTTAAGACTTAAGAGCTAGCTAGAAATATGCATAAGCTAAGAGGTCAAGCAATGTTTGCATCAAAACAGTTTCTGTGTGCTTATTTCAGGTCTGGGCAGCCAGGAACAAACAAGCAGCCTCTGACTACACCCTGCACATAACCAAATTATATTTCAAAAAACTTAAAAAGAAATAATTTGTAATGCATAAAGCTTAAAAAGAAATATAAAGAAATTATAAGCTTATGTATATATATATATATATATATATATATATATATATTAGGAATTTTACAATTTCGTGCAAAAGTGTAAAAAAAAGAAAAACACAGACTGGTCACCAAAGAAAATATATAAATGAGTGCTAACCACAGGAAGAAGTAGCCTCTTTCTTAACTCACTCAAGAAAGACAACGTTAAAAAAACGGTATATCCAGTAGAAAAGCTGCAATTTACAACAACAGCAACAAAGGCTGATTAAGATTCATTTCTCTTTCTTAGAAATCTATCTTATAATCTTGCCAATATCAAACATAAAATACTTTATAGCTGTCATAGCTCAAATCATGAACATCACATATAGCCTTTACCAAAAGAAAAGAAATAAAAAAATGGATATAACATGGAAACAATTCGCTGTTGCTTAAAATTTTCATATAAGTTTATTTCTTCTTGGAATGAAAATTATGAATTTTTGTGGTCAGCAGGCACACACCACACAAGTCGGATGACCCAAGTTCAAACTCCAGAACCCACAGAAAGGTAGATGACAAGAACCAACACCACAAAGTTATCCTCCTCTGACAGGACGTCACACATCATACAAACACACTCAACAAACACTAACAAATTTGACCTAGAGATTAAACCAAACGCTTACCGGTCTGAAGGAATGTCACTGGCAATCGGGTGCTTCCCTCCTGACCCATTTTTAATAGAGTTCTGTCTGGTGAGTCCGTGAGCTCGAGCTTTCTCCACTAAAGGCGCGGATAAGTCACCTGAGGGGCCTTGGAACTGGGTCTGCTCATGCAGCTTTGCTCTCTTCTCCTGAGGAGCCTCCTCATTCCGAAGCCCTCGAAGGACCTTGTGGTCTGGCTGCTGGGGCGTGTTAGACCCACTGTTATAAAACCACGCTCCTGATTTGGTGAGGATTTCTTGTTGTTTTCGGCACAAATTACACACCCACATAACCTGCACATGATAACACAGGAAAAAGGAAGTGAGTCTCCGGCCAGAATTACACACACTGCACACGCTAACGCAGAACAAAAAATAAGTCTCCTTCTGAGTAAAGGCAAACAAAAAGAGAAAAACTCAAGCCAACAAAAAATTTACATGGCTGTACTTATGAAGTGAAAATGAAATCAAGATTAATTGCTACTATAAATTAAATAATTCATCCTTTCTTTTAATTTTTAAGTATGATTATAATGAAATTACACTGACAGAAAAACTCATATCAAAAAGACAGCTGTTTTCTTGGATTCTGTGATTATTTTTATTTATTTAGAAGGATGATGCAGCAAATGGAAGATGAATTTTGGAGATAGATTTTAAGTAGAATCTCCAAAAAAGGAAACAAAACTGTCAGCAAGTATTGAGCCTTCATAACTACAGAGCCCTTAACAAACCAGGAGTAAAAATAAAATGATAGTATTTCATAGTTTATTAAAATAAAAATAATTTGTAAAATGCATGGTATATACTATATTTCCAGTATATTAGGGTGATAGTATATATTGTGTGCTTACTTAAATAGTTTTATTTCTCTTAAGTAATTACCAATGACTAAAACAAGGCTAACAACAATACTAAGTTAATAAAACCTATCCATTGATCCCAATTTGCAATGATATATTTGATTCTTTTACTTTCTTTTTTTTTTTTTTTTCGAGACAGGGTTTCTCTGTGGCTTTGGAGCCTGTCCTGGAACTAGCTCTTGTAGACCAGGCTGGTCTCGAACTCACAGAGATCTGCCTGCCTCTGCCTCCCGAGTGCTGGTTTACTTTCACATCTA
>JAQHUG010000057.1:3539953-3565736 GCA_028555095.1 Dicrostonyx torquatus | reverse complement strand
TGAGGAATTTTGCTGGCATTTTGATGGACAATGCATTGAATCTGTAGATTGCTTTTGGTAAGATTACCATTTTTATTATGTTAATTTTACCTACCCAAGAGCATGGGAGATCTTTCCACTTTGTGGTGTCTTCAATTTTTTTCTTCAGAAATTTAAAGTTCTTGTCATACAAGTCTTCCACTTGTTTGGTTAGAGTTACTCTGAGATATTTTACACTATTTGTGGCTATTGTGAAGGGTGATGTTTCTCTGATTTCTTTCTCAGCCTGTTTCTCAACTGTGTAAAGGATGGGCTATTGTTTTGTTTTGTTTTTTTTAGTTAATCTTGCATCCTGAAAGTGTTTATGAGTTGTAGAAGTTTCTTGGTAGAACTTTTGGAGTCCCTTATGTAAACTATTATATCATCAGCAAATAGTGAAACTTTGTATCCAATTTGTATCTCCTTGATCTCCTTTTGTTGTCTTGTTGCTCTAGGTAGGACCTCAAGAACAATACTGAATAGATATGGAGAGAGTGGACAACTTTGTTTTGGAGCCCATTCTTTTTGGAGAGATAGATACCTTGCTCAGCCTAAATAAAGAGGAGAGGCCTTGGTCTTGCTCAAGTGATGTGTCCGATTTTGTTGATTCCCCATGGGAAGCCTTATCCTCTCTGAGGTGTGGATGGGGTGAGGAGGAGCGGGGAGTGTGGTAGGTAAGTAAAGTAGAAAAGATGGTTTTAAAATATGAATAAATTTAATTAAAAAATAATGCACATTCAAGCATCCATTTTACTTGTAATAACTGTTTAATAACTGTTAGCTGCTATTGACAGATGTCTCTTCTTCAGCTTCCTCCAAGTTCTTCAGGCTCGAATCTCCACAAAAGTCTCCACCTTTCATACGAACAAATAGCCTTACGCAGGGCAAAATCTCATTGTCATCTCGGCTCTGACTGATTTGTGTGTTTGCTTGCTTTTGTGGTGTGTATGATATGTGACGAGTATGTGTCGAGGATGGAAGCATCATGCCACAGCACACGTCCCAGCCCCCTTTGAAATCCTCCTGCTCCAACCACTCAACTTCTCAGCTTTCAGCTCACCGAGTAATCACCCTAAGGAGCCAATGGCACTTTCTCACACAGCAGGAGCTCACAAATTCCCATCAGGGCACTTTCTTGCTATGAAACTTCCATACAGGACAAAGACTTTCAGTTAAAGGTGGGATAGAATGGATTCACACGTGGAATAGTTGGCTCAAAGCAAAAGTCACAGAGTTCATGGAAGCACATGCCTGTGTTTCAAATGCTCAGAAGGAAAAGCAAAAGGGGAAGGGTCAGAGATCTGACATCAGCCTCAACTGTAAAGTGAAACTTTGTCTCAAAAAGCCAACAAAACAGAAAGTGATATAAGTAAAAGTCAGAGAGCTAGCAAACACGCAGTCAGCATGTATGACCCACGCCTGCTCTCACACAGTTAGGTGTGCATGTATCGTAAATGTACTTCGTCAATCCCGCACCTTCCTATGAACCTAACCAACCAAAAAGAGAATTATTTCAAATCTGTTCCAATTAACTACATTAACCTTTATTTACAAAATTCAATCTAATCCCCTTAAATTTGACCCTTGTGAAACAAAATATATTCACAATTAAGTAAAATTCCAGTCTCTCACATAAGCATACTCATATTAATTTGGTGATATGTGCCTAAGCAAATATGCACCTTCTAAAATATTTATAGAGGAAAAGCACAAATACAAGCATGATTATCAGGGAGAAATATTTCTATAGATAAAAGAGAGTTTTTAGTCCACTTCCATATTTCTGAAAATCAGCAAATCTAGATGTTTCTCTAGTTTCCTTGATGCACACATCATCCCTACTAGTATTTCAGATAGATATTCTGGGAGGGTAAGAAACAGAAAGGAGCTGCTGAGCCGATGTTTGAAACGTGCTTGCCATGGAGCCTGACAATGAGTTTCCTCAAGGCACAAAAAGATGGGAGGAGAGAACCAGCTCCACAGAGTCTTCCTCTGACCTCCGACTATACGTGTGCCATGCAGACATGCACCCCACTTGTACATGTCACCACATGTACACATCACCACTTGTACACGTCATGCCTATAATGCATCATAATAATCAATAACGTCTAATGTTAAAAAGAATCACTGGCAGAAAAAAGATTGACGAGGAAGTAATTTTCTCTCTTTATAGAAAGTGTTTTGAGAGTATTCGATTAGTGGCTGTGACGAGTAACCTTGACTTTGAGCTTGCTGCATGGAGACATGCCTATGGATAGTAAAGCACACTTCTGGATGCAGCCTCGGCAGTTTTCTAGGGAGGACTGCCACAGGAGAAAGCAACTAAGGAAGAAGGACCTGTCCTGAGAGTGACAGGACCACACTGTCACTGGTTCAAATGTGTCCCAGTGACTCTATCACTCTTGGCCTTTCATCTTAACGAATGATAAGTGGTATCAAGATATCACATTAGCATCAAAAGGTAGTAGTGACTTCTGTGCTTTTATAGCATGACTTGCCAGAAGCATCTAGAAATTTCCTTCTAATCTCATTTACTAGACCTGCATTACACAACTATTTCCCATTTCCAGGAGAGCTAAGAAAGAGTTGTGGGTTTTCACTCTGTCTAAACAGAGACTGCAAGAGAAAGGGAAATTGGAAATATTATCTGTTGGAACCAGTTTATCCTTTCAACTACTCAATCTTTTAAACATTATTTTACATGTAACATAGTTGTTTCTTCCCTACAGAAGGCAATTCTAAAGTCTTATATTTTTAAAATACTCCAAAACCAAGATCTTTGAAGGAAAGCTAACCTCATCGTGATGTGTGAATCACCGTGAACCACCGCCCTGCATGTGAAGACTTAAGAAGCAACAGAGGAAACAGTGACTTTAGTAACGGCTGCATTGGAAACAAGAATGGAAACGCACAGTGACAACTCTCACAGCACACAGCCAAGCCTACAGAAGGGATAACTTCTCCTTCCCTGTCCATCCTCTCTAGCTGCTCCTGTCAGTCACCCGGAAGCCCTTTCACCACTGTCGTTCATATTCCTAATTCTGCTCTTCAGGAGGATAACCTTTGCCCATCATCACCCTACCTCTATATGATATTGCCGTTGGTACATACGCATACAAGTGTACGTATACATATACATGCTTTGGGGAACTGTAAGGCTTGTATGTGCACTGTTGGCATTCACAGCCCGCTAATTTGAGTATGAGGCCTTGTATATTCCCCCAGGGGCTGGGCTGAATAGATAACATTTTCTATAAAGGTTAGCTGTTGTAGCTATTAACTACATGTGGTTTTTAAATTTAAATTAATTAAAATTGAGGTTAACCATCAATTTATCACTAAAACCTTTCTCAAGAGTTCAATAGCTTCTTGTGAATACCACTTACTGTGTTAAGAGTCAAAAAGAAGCCTGTCCAGCTTCATTTATTTGTTCCAAAACCATATAAACTAATATATTTTATCTGCCAGTCATCCCTTAACTTAAACTATCGAGTGATAATTATGAAATCTTGTCAGCACAGGGAAGCTAAGTTTCCATCATTAAATTTCCATTTTCTGGAAAAGAAACTATGATATAAAGGGGAGAAAAGATAGCAGTTAGACCATTATGCATCCTATATTAACTCTGGACACAAAAGCCGTCTGAGATTCTGAAGGTCACTAGCTGCCTGGACTGTGGGTAAGCTATGGTCGGAGGCGGATGGTAGGAAGCCCACAGGTTTCTGAAGAACCGAGCCCAAATCAAGGATGATAAAGTCTGTGCGTTCATTGACCTAGTCGTCTGCAAAACAGCCTCTAAAGGCTGTTAGGATTCCTACAGGAATTTTCAAAGGAAAGAATTATAATGTCCTTTCTTCTACTCTGAGAGTTCATTCCAAATCCAGACTCAACATTTGTCACGAAACACACTGTCCCCAGCTGAGCAGCCACAGACTAAGGAAGGAGGCAAAAAACTCCAAGTGACTCAGAAGAAAGCGTGGTACTGAGTAGAAGTCTTCAACTTCTTTGAGTGTGTGCCGTTTAAAACAGGAAAGTCTTACCAGGCGCAAGGCTGAGTCTAACTCACCAAAGGTCACCACGATACAAACATTTTTGTGTCTATATGAAGAGGCATCAGTCTTGAGAGCAGATCTAATGCAAATCAGACATTCAAAAACTAGGGTGTATCTTACTAACTCATAAAACAAAGTATTGAGAGGAACAGAAATATATTAAATAGTTATGATAAACTACAAGATAACTCAGTAAACCCATTTTTGATGGTATTATAGTTGTTAGAGGCATTAACTCTAGATATTAATTTGGAAACTTCATAAAATCTGAATAATATAACAATGAGTTTAGGTAAACATTGTAAAATAAAGGAAGGCTTATCATAATGGAGAATGTTATGAGATAATAACAAAACATTAAATTATAAAAATTCAGGCCTCTATAAAAAATTAATATTTTTATCTAATACAATGAACACTTGCATCCAATACAATGCAAGTTGGTTTCTGTTTCAATAAAATCAGCATGCTTACATATGCTATATTGTTTAGCAACTATCATGCAATATAATTAACAAAATTAAATTAGCAACAATAAGAAAAAGTATATTAGACAGAAAGAAAAAGTCTCTAACCACTTTGTCCTCCTGGGTGTGAATATCCACGAAAGCAAGTTTAAAAAGACAGAAAAGACAAAACAAAATAAACAATTATTCTTAAATAAGAGCAACTTTTAAGAAAATAGAAAAAGGTTTAGAAATAAAGCCTTTATATATAAAAATGATAAAACATAACATTATTGCTCAATTCAACTACTACCAAAAGTAGATAAAATGAGGTATTACATGAACTATGCATATTTATTATACTAATTATTTATATTAATTTAGATTTCTTCTAATTTTTACATAAATGAAAAGAAAAATTAAATAACTCATTGAAGATAAATTATTATTTATTATCATTGGCAATTGCCGGTCATAGTCTCAATATTTTAAATGTATAAACAGAACAAATTAAAAACAGAGTCAAGAGAGCCTTAGTTTCCCGTCCAAGCCCTCCCTAGATACAGTCTCTCTTTCCCACTATAGTGGGAAGAAGACCACAGTCTCCAGCCACCTGACTGCGACCTCTACTCTCCTGCATCATCTGAACCTCTCTAATCTACTGTCATTCCGCCATAATATTCTCTCAGGCCTGGTCTCTTAATAAGAATTAAATTCTTCCTCTATACTTGACATTTATATTAGCTTGAATTGCCATCTTTAAGAAAACAGAGTTTTCTTGCGGGAGGGAGCTTTATCAAAAATATTGTCTGCAGAGTTCTACAGAATAGAATTGGGGACCTAGAAATAAGTCTGCAACTATAATGACCTGGTATTTCTTAAAGATGTAGAAAAAGACAGCACCTTCAACAAATAGTGCTAGACAAACTTTTCCTCAATGTGTGTGTGTGGGAGAGAGAGAGAGAGAGAGAGAGAGAGAGAGAGAGAGAGAGAGACTAGACTTTATCGCTCACCCTGCACAACTCCAATAGATCAATAACCTCAGCCTACGAAGTGATGCCCTGAACCTGCTAGAGGAAAAGGGATGAAACACAGGTCAACTTACAGGCACAGGAAGCAACTCTATGAATAGGATTCCAATAGCACAGGAAATAAGACCAACAATCAACAAACGGAAACTCTGAAAACTAGAAAGTTTCTGTGCAGCAGAGAAAAGTGTGAAGTGAGTGGCCAGACAACCAGCCCATGGATGGGAGACATCTTTGCCAGCCCCTCGTCTCACACGATCAGTGTCTAGACAAAGAAGTAAAACTTTTAAGAAAAAAAAATCCTTAAAATAATGGGCTATGGTATTAAATAGAAAATTCTCAAAAGAAGAAATGCAAATTGGCTAGGAAACACATTTCAAAAACTGTTCAACATCCTAGCCATCCGTATTGAAAGCACTTCAAGATTCCATCTTGCACCTTTGAGAATGATCATCTTCAGGAATAAATCTGGTGCGGAGCGGGGCGGGGGTAGGAACTCCTACAGACTGCTTATGGGACTGCAAACCAAGGCATCCACTTTGGGAAGCAGTGCATGTATTTCTAAAATAATCTAGACACAGAACTGCCATATGACCTGGCTATCCCAGTCTGAGCATATAGATTCTAGGAACTTCTTATCTTGAACACACCGTGTTTTCTCTTCACAGCTAAGAAACAGATAAAGGGCTAAGAAGAAGGAGGTACACACTATATTATAAATTATAATATATTTTTATTATTATATAGTGTATACACTATAATGCTCCTCAGTCGAAAATGAAAATGGAATCTCTAGGCAAATGAATAAACTGAAAAAAATGCTGCCAAGTGAGGTGGAAAAAAAGGCCCAGAAAGACAAACACGGTTGTCCTCTCTCACAAGCAGATCCTAGCCTCAACCTTCTGTGTGTTTAAATTGTAGCGCATGTAGAAACCAAGAAGGCAGGAAGGCGTGCTGGGGTGGGGCAGACATTAGGGGACAGGAAATCATAACTGCTAGTGAAGCAAAGAGGTGGAAACGAAGGGCGGAAGGCGTAAGCAGGTAGATAGAGGAGCATGGAGGGGAGACGGGAGGAGGATCTAGCCCAAAGAAAGAGTACATGGGCCGGGCGGTGGTGGCGCACGCCTTTAATCCCAGCACTCGGGAGGCAGAGGCAGGCGGATCTCTGTGAGTTCGAGACCAGCCTGGTCTACAAGAGCTAGTTCCAGGACAGGCTCCAAAGCCACAGAGAAACCCTGTCTCGAAAAAAAACACAAAAAAAAGAAAAAAGAAAAAGAAAAAAGAAAGAGTACATGGAAAGCCAAACGGATGCCGACGACCTCACAACTCAATAAAACAATACAGTTGTAGAGTTACTAGAATACGTATAGCATTCAAGAACACGGGGAGTACCGGGGTTTAACCAATTAAGTGGGGTTAATGTAGTAGGGGAAGGAGCAGGAGTGGGTGGGTCATGCAAAATTTAGGACACTTTTTAAAGAGCCTTATGGAAACACATTAGTTAGCAAGTTAATTCTAAAAATATAACCTTAACTTTTTACTGAAGAGCTCAAACGGAATGGCCCTGCATGGTGGATCATGTCACTCCCATTCCACCTTCTGCTTGCTCAAGAGCTACACGATCAACCCGTCTAAGAGTCTCAGAGAGACAGGAGAGGTCATCCCTCAGAGTCCTCGCTTCCTGGAGAGTTACTGACAGCTGGGGAGGGACAGACACTCAGACGGCTCCACACATTTTCGTTTTTGAGAAAGCCTGGTTGTGGAGGGGAGGCAGGGAGGATGGGAATAGATATATGATCAAGATTCATTGTATAAATGTATAAAACTCTCTAAGATAAAGAAAAGTTACTATGAAAACTAAAGCTAAAATTAAATGTTTAAAGTTTGATGGTGATATGTATGCCACTGTCTCATGCGGGCATTCACTCAGTAGTGAATACACGGGCCCGTCACACACCAAGTACACAGAAACACACACTGCGCAAAGTGGATTAAAGAGATGCAATCAATTAACAATAAAATTTGAGAACATACCAGATTAGAGAGCTGTATAAATCAATGTATCACAAGGGAGTAAGTAGTTGATTCACACAGAACACCCAAAGAAGGACCATGAAGGAGGCGATGCTTAAGTTGACAAAAACGAGTGATTATTCATCAAGTAGGTAAGGACTTTAGAGCGCTCTAGAGGTGAACAGCTCTGCCTGCAGTAGAAGGCGGAGTCACAGCACAGTGGACGGGATGGAGACAGCTAGACAGAGGCGCTCCTGGAGCGGCTTGTCTGGGACATGGAAGAGTGGAGTGTTACTCAGAAAGTTACTCAGTTGCCGCAGAAACATGAGTCCCTTGAGAGATGGGGATCCCTCTAGCAGTGAGTGTCTGAGAAGCCCAGTCTCGAGCAGTCAGGCCAGGTCAGAGACGAGAATTGAAGGAGAGTCTGAAGAGACACCAGTCAGCATTTGGCGCATAAAGAAACAGAATTACTGAATGTTTAAAACCTGTGGAGGAAAGAGATACGGGAAAGAAATCTGAGGCCTGGCTTTCTGGTCTAGACCACAACATGGAGTGATACTATTCGAAAAGTTAAAAATTTCAGAATAAAATCTGAGGATTATTCCAGCGGCAGGAAAGATATCCGAAGCCTAGTCTGGAATAAGTAAAATCTAGTGATAATCTAAGACCTTTAAGGAAGAATTATAAAAATCACATTTCAAAAGAATGCATTGTTATAATTCTTTTGTGGATTTTAATTCTTTTAACTTAAAACAAGTTAAAAATAAGTATTATTAATATCTTTAAAATAAGATTTGGTTGTTCATTTGTTTGGGGCTAATATTGAAATTATGTTACTGACAGTATCTTAAACTTTATCTAGTCTGCACTATGACTAGAAGGTACTGTAGATGTCATTATTCTTCCATCTATATTGTTAACAGTATTTCCGACCTTGATGTTCATCTTAGCTACTGATGAAGAGACTGAGAGCCAGCAGAAAGCAGGTGGAGACAGGATCATAACTTGTCCTGTATCCAGCAGTTTTTCCCTGCTCCAAAATAACCTCTAAGACTGTGCCTCTCACACTTTCAGGTTGGCGTGAAAGGTTAAGTGTTTAGAAGACATTCTCAGCTGTGTTATAAACTGATGTGGTTAAAATGTGTGTTTATCAAATCTTGGAACTCCTCCACACTTAGTCATTCAGTGTCAGGAAAAGCCACCGTGCACTGGGAGGCAAAGCCCCCATTATCAAACCAGCAGCCACACCCAGCTTTTAGGCACAGCCCTACTTGTTTTTTAAATAAATGACTGTCCAAAATTCTTTCCAAAATTCAATTCTATAAATCATGGATGGGCACTAGAATTCTCCAAAGATTGTGTTTATATAGTTATATAAATTTGCTTCACTCATTCCTCAAATTTCTAATAACCAGCTTTCTAAAATAGTACCTGTCTTCATCACCTTCATATTATAATATATGAGAGAATGCTCAGAAACAAAGTTTAAGTCACTATATACATAATAACAAGAATTAATGAAGCTTCTTGATTAGCTTTTAAATTATTTAAGCGCTCCAGGAGCGCCTCTCTTTAGCTGCTTCATTTAGTAGAAGTACATTTATCAGCTATTTCAAGAACTGTGTGAGTAAGTTAGCACAAATTGATGTTATAAGATATTAAACCCAGAAGGAACCTTAGAGGTCATTTAGATTAATTCCTTCATTTTACAGATTATAAAAAGTTACTATAAAATGAAATGTCCCTTTTGAAGTACCCCATTTAAGCCAAACAACGTAATTCTGAAAATTCTAAAAGTTAGATTAATCAAGAAAATGAAAATTAATTAAATACATGGAAATCAATTTTTCCTACCAAAAGACAAAAGAAACAAATTCGAGTTATCATATTTTGAAGTTTAAAATAATCCTTATTGCTGGGCATGGTGGTGCACACCTTTAACCCCACCACCCAGGAGGCAGAGGCAGGCAGATCTCTGAGTTCAAGACCAGCCTGGTCTACAGAATGAGTTCCAGGACAGCCAGGGCCACACAGAGACACTGTTTTGAACAATCAAAAAACAAAAAAAAAGTAAATTTTTCAAAAAACAATCCTTATTATAAATTTGCTTAACATCTTTCCAATTCAGTGTCTTTCACAATTCAAATGTTACAAAATAATGTTTCTTTATTTTTTCATTTGATTGAAATCATATGCAATTTTAACTTGTTAAGTAAATATCTTTTTTTTTTATTTTTTTGAGACAGGGTTTCTCTGTAGTTATTGGTGCCTGTCCTGGAACTAGCTCTTATAGACCAGGCTGGCCTCAAACTCACAGAGATCTACCTGCCTCTGCCTCCCAAGTATTGGGATTAAAGGCGTGCGCCACCACCGCCCGGCAAGTAAATATCTTAAAAGAGGAAAATAAACAAGCAGTGTGCTGTTGTATCTCTTGTATTGGCATTTCCACATGACTGGCACTCCTTTGTTCTTTCTGTGTCCTCAGTGTACTTCAGGAGACATAATTAATTGCTAAGGATGGTTCCACATGAAAGAGTCTCAAAATTAAAACAGTTATTTCCTTGTGTTCTCTTGGAAGATTACAGAAAGAATTTTTAATAGCTTTATGACTAAATATTGATATCTAAAGTATTTGTATTCTCTAAAAGGACAGTCTGATAATATATCACTGACCCTAATTCTTCGGAGCTAGGGTAAGTCAAAGAAGTGCACTGAGCCCCTGTTGCAAGCAAAAATCTTCTATCTCTATAGCATGAGGCAGCTGGGCGTTTACACAACCAAGTTTGAAAACATAAGTTGAACCTCATAATCTTTTATCTCAAAACTTGGGTGGCTTTCCCCATTCTGTTCAAATGAATGACTTCCAATATAGATTAAGGTGTTCATATTCATCTCCTCACTTGAAAGAAAACTTACAAATACTAATAAAGAAATCCAGAGCTGTCTTCCCTGAACTAAAATCTAAACTGCCTTTTAGTGAACTTTACTCTCATGTCATCTATCCCCAGATAGAGATCAAGACTGGGGGCGGGGATGTGAAGTGTCTCCTTCCTTCTTCAACAAACCCGTTCATGCAGCTGAGCTAGAATATAGAGAGATTGAAAGTTGGTCACAATATAATGCATCTTCAAGGCGAATTCCAACATTTACTGTACCGAATTTCTATTCAGTGAAAAGGTAGCATACATTAGAAACTGAGATCTGTATCAGCAAGCAATGAAGCTGTGATGAGATATCACGAGATACTTGTTTCTAGTCTACGTTGAGCAACAAGGATCCGATGTCTCCTCCTGTCTGAACAAAAGGCAGTAAGACACGGTGCTACCTGGTTTGCTGTTCTCGGGTAAGAAATCAGCATGCTAGGCACCGGTTCTGTCACTGGAATATGTCTACAGTCCTGTTTTACTTTCATTGCGATGGGATCTTCTTCTGCAACCCAGACTAGTCTCAAATGTAAACATCACCCTGCCTTGGCCTTGCCAGTAGCTCAGATTAAACCATGTCCCTCCACGTCTGACTAGAAGAATGTCGTCTAAGACACCCGACAGCAGGTTTTGTGCACTGAGTAGCAGTTAAAGCATGCACTCACAAATGGTCAGAAAACAGGGTGTCTTTGAAGTGCTCGTCCAACCACTCTCACACACCCTCTGCCCAGAGAACTCTGGGGAAATGACAAGACACTCGGGACTCACAGCACCTGATTTGCACAAGATCAGCCCAGTGAACACTACAGCACCAAGTAGGGAAGAACCTAGAAGCTCCTACCCCTTGCTGAGAAGCAACGGATAGTTGATGCTATTAGGAGAGGAAAAGTCTGTTTTCCAGAATATGTCCCCTTGTACTGTGCCATGGTCCATCAATGGCCACACACCTATGTGCATATGGGCAACACTAATCAGATTCAGTGGATTATTTGAAAGAATGGGAGAGAGGAAAATGGGGAGGGAAGTCTGTAGAAAAGGAAGGGAATGAATATGATCAAAATACATATATGCATGGATGAAACCTCAAAGAATCAATGTCAATTCTTTGAAGGGAATTAATATGAAGCCACAAAGGGCAGTGTTAGTGAAGGATGGACAACAAGAAGAGCTCTAAATAAACCCCACCTACCACTGCTCAGATGTCCGTGAGCTGGGCACTAAGCAGAAGCTTAGGGAGGGCCTGGAGACAGAATCAAAGCAGAAAAAGATGGAGAGGCTGTGAGGAAATTGTGTAGGTATTTTCAATTTAAGGAAAATGAAAAAAATTAAATGGAATTTGAAGGAAGCAACTAAATCAGTATTTGAAAGAAATTAGGAGTATGTGATTCTTATATCAGAGAAGAAAAAATATTAAAACTTCATTTTCTCTTTAAGAAACTACAAAATTCCACCAAAGGAAGTAGAAGAAATAATAAGGATCAGAGCATAACTTCGAAATAGAGAAAATTCAATAAATCAAATTAATTTTTAGATCAACAAAATTATCAAATTTATAAGCAAATTCAACAGAAAAGAAAAACTCTATCAAAATAAGGAATGATGCAGTATCACATCTGACTATATGCATATTAAAAATAATGGAATATTATGAAAATAGTTACACTCATAAATTTAATAATTTACATGAAACTGAACAAAGTCCTTAAGATATAATTATGAAAAATAATCACACATACAAAAAAGGACTCTGAATCAATAAAAAATTGAAAGTGTACTTTAAAACCTTCCTGGTGAATAAAACTGCATGCCCAGACAACGTCACAGATAAAATCTAACAAATATTTGTAATAACTACAAAAGGACTTGGGTCATAGAGCAGGGTAACTCAATTGTTCCGCATGTAGATCAGACATCAAAAGATGAAATAACAGCAGTTCTATACAGACTCTCCTGTGACAATGAAGAATGTAAAATACTGGATATAATCTTTTGCATTAGGCCAGTGTGATGTTAATTCCAAAATCAAAAAAGGATACTTGCAAAGCAAACTCATTTATATATGAAATGAATTATCTATCATGAATGACTAAATGAATTTAATTCAAAGAAAACAGAGTTGGTTTAATATTCAAAAACCAGTCAATACCTCACCACCTTAAAGAAAGGAAAAACAAAAATTAATCTCAGTGGATGACAAAAGGCACTGGGAAAGCTTAACACCTATTCAAGATATTAAAGGAAAGAATTCTTAGCAAATTTGTAATTGATGGCATCTGTGAAAAAATTATAGGTAACATTATACCTAATACTGAAAAACTGAATATATTCCTTTTAAGACTAAGGATTTCTGCTTGTATCATTTTTACATAAAATGATACCATAATTCATATATATAAATCAAACACATACATTCATACATATACACATATATGCATAAATATACATGCATACATACACATTCATATACATACACACACACACATACATGTATGCACAAACCATGATCAAATCAAGAAGAAGCATTAGAAGAAATAAAGGATTAGTTCTGGGCAACATTGAGAGAAACAAACAATAAAAAATAAAAACATGAAATCACACAGGAGAACTAATTCTCACAATTATTCCCAAATAATGCACATACAGATTAACTCTGTATGTAAGAACTAGCTAAGTAACTAGTTTGGTGATAGGATATTGATAAGAAAAGAAATTCAAAAGAACTTACTAAGAAGAGCATCTGCAATACTGGTCTTGCTAATTGACAAAGTCCTCTATGAGTGGAATTTACATATTCACTAAAGAGGACACAGCAGAGATAAAGCTTAGTAGAAATATGAGAGAAATATATATTTAAATCCCATAGCTGAGTGCTATTTTATCAATATAAAAACAAAGGATAGTATAGTTTCCAAAGTTATGAAATGAAGAAAAGAATCTCAGAGTTGGCCCAGTCTTGTTTCAAATGACTAAGATAAGAAATAATCTACAAAGTCTGCGCAATCGTCATGTCAATAGAAAAATCTACACAAAGCTCTATGGAATCAATCTCAGTCGCTCTGGGTCAGAGTCTCCACTAACCATAACAAAGGGCAGATCACTTCATCTATAAATTGGAGTGGGAGGTCCTTCTGTCTATGTGTTGCTTTTTTGCGGTTAATGAATAACGAATCTGGCTTGGCCTGAAAGGGTAGAACAGAGCTATGCGGGGAAAACTGAACTGAATGCTGGGAGAAAAAGAGGTGGAGTGAGAGAGAAGTCAAGTAGCCGCAAGAGCCAGACGGAACTTTAGCCAATAAGCCATGTGGCGATACACAGATTAATAGAAATGGGTTAAATTAATATGTAAGAGTTAGCCAATAAGAAGCTAGAGCGAATGGGCCAAGCAGTGGTTTAATCAATACAGTTTCTGTGTGATTATTTCAGAAGTCTGGGCAGCCGGGAAACAAACAAGCAGCCCCCTGCAACAGTAAATGTCTTCACTGTGATGAAGTCAGAGGCCTAGGGCTCAGGGCCACAGAGCAGCTAACATTACCTTTCATGTTGGGTAAACTGTGTGCTCATTGGTTAATCTGAGGAGTGATCTCAGGTATCGTTCCATTGCATTCACGGTAAACTCAACTATTGGGAAACAATCGTATTTCAGTTCCGTACCTTGTTTGAGCGTAATGACACTCGACCTCCGCAACGAGCGCAGAACTTCGTTTGGCAATAAGAACAGATATGGCCGCATCCATCCGCGAATTTTGTTTTATGGCAGATACCGCAGGTTGGGGCATCGCCCTTCTGTTCTTGCTGCTGTTGAGATTCTTCTCCCATCTTCTTTACTTGTTCCTTATACATTTCAAATTGTTGATGCAGTTTTCTGCAGAAAAAAAATAGGATTTTAAAAAATAGTTTTCTGATGATCAAAGAATCATAATTTTATAACCAAAATACACAGGATGAGATTAAAAGAGTATAAAATTTAATTTTATAAATTATAGAATAATATCTTGCTTGAATGGCATATTACATCACAAAATCTTGAAATTAGTTCTATCTCTGATACACATATTAATTATTAAATTACGTTTGTGGAACATTCCCTTGAATATTAAACACACTTCTACCTACTATTATTTTTCAACAGTTTAGCTTCAGAAATACGGGAGACAATTTTACCTCCACGAAGAAGGCATAACCTAGCATCTTAGAAGAGGAAACACGGTCTCAACTGGAGGGAACTAGACTCAGTCTGAACACAACTCAGCTGCAAACACCATCACGTACTCTCAGTCTAACAAATGGAGCTGTGCAAGTAAAGCCAGGCTACTTTAGGATGAAAATACTGAGGCCTACGGGGCTGTCTTGGAAGCTAAGGGCACTGGTGACTTCAGGAGCACAGCTGGGTCCCCAGGTCCCACACTGGGTGGCTCACCATGGCCTGTAACTCCAGTCCCAAGAGCTCTGATGCCCCTTCTGACCACTGTGGAGATACACACATTTGCTCATACCCACACGCATAGCTAAATAAAAATAAAATGAATTAAAAAGAAAACTAGGCTAAGAAAAAGGAAAGTTGTATCATTTACTATCACTACAAATGTTTCTATTTTATTTATAATTACAATTGTAATGTTTAATAACTAAAATTAACTTAAAATTCAGAAGACTGCCAGGAGAGCTGGCACAGTGGCACAGCCATTGAATCTCAGCCCTCGGGAGGCAGAGGCAGGCGGATCTCAGGAGTCTGAGGCCAGCCTGGTCTACAGAGTGAGTTCCAGAACAGCCAGGACTATTACATGAAGGGGAATGGCCCTAGCCTATCAGGCTTATAGCCACACCCCGCTAATTATTCCACCCCTAATTAGCCGTTAGCTAATTACTCGGGGTTGGACCATCAGGTCCCAATTAGGTATAAAAGGGTAGATTCACGTGGTAAGCGCTCTCTCTGCAGATTGCAGGTCTGCCAGCGTCTTCGGAGAAGCACGGTTCCAGGGTCCGGGATTGTAAATCTGTGTGTCTTAAATATAGCTCGTTTGGGTGATATTTAATTAAAACAGTAACAATTACACACAGAAACCCTATCTCAAAAAAAAAGAAAAAATAATTTTTAAAAAGATTCAGAAAACTAAAAATGATGTCACTCTAATCCTAAGGATGACAATCTACAAAACCATTACTTATTTTGAGCCCATCAGAAGGGGAGTTATCAGGCAAACAATCTAAATTCCAAAGAACACCAAGTCTAATTGTTCCATCTCTGGCGATAACATCGGAGAAGAAAGTAGAACCATACTGACAGGTAAAGGGAAATCTTTAGTATTTGGGGGTTGTTTATTTGTCTGTTTGCTTTTGAGATAGCATCTCATATATCCAAGGATGGCATCAAACTCGCTTTGTATCCAAAGATGACCTGGTCTTCTGATCCTCCAGCTTCAAGTCTTCAGTGCTGGGCCTACAGGTGCTCACAACCGCATCCATTTTATATGGGCTGTGAAACTAAGGCTTCACACACCCTAGGTAGACACTCTATCTATGAAGCTACATCTCCAGACAGAGATTAGTCAAAATTTTAATAAATTGTGCAATGGCAAGACTCATCTAACATGACAGCTGCAAGCCTCTAAAGATTCAAGCTCAAGAAAGGCTTAAAATCACAAGTACTTCTCACATCCCACCCTCCACAGGGGCTCTGGAAGACTAGAAAACACAGCCAAGACAAATAAACCTCTGCTTTTGAGGGAGTGCCTATGTGCAGGCATTAAGTTAAATTGGGGCTGAGGTACAGACACGATTTCCTGATTTTGCTAAAATAGTAAAAGCTTTATTTAAACCACAGAGAGGAAAAGTAAGCTCTGTCACTTAAGATGAAGACAAAGAGTCATTATGGTCACAGACAAGATCGAAGAAAACCCTTTATCCACCATGCAGAAAAATACCCTGGGTACAAGATCCTACACAAACACAAACAAAACATCTTTTATCACTAGGATCTGGGAGGAAGCTCCTGCTCCAAAACTGGACACAGAACTGGAGATCAAGGAAGACTAGTTTCCATGGGTAGGAGAGACCAAGAGCTCATAAGGTGACCCATTCTCAAGGTCCAGGTGATTGGAACCTGTCAAAACTGGAAAGAAGAAAACATCACAGAGAACACTCAATCCCGAGGAAGCAATCACCAAGTAATAAGCATTGGAAGTTGACTACTTCCAAAGACTCAAGTTCATGGGAGAGATAAATGTAGCCCTCCCATGGGGGAGTGTGTGAGAACAGCAGCTTCTAGTGCCCCAGCATCCATCATAAGGGAATGCAGAAGCAGCTCACATCCTTTAAAGAGATGTATGACTATGTTGCACTAAGGACAATGATGATGACATCAAAATCCAAACATCAGAATTCTTGGTTTCCTTAATCTTTCAATTTTCAACACCAACAATCTTGGTTGTTCCACATCAAGGTGTGAATACAACCATCTGATGGGAAGGGTGTTCCACATCACGGTGTGAATACAACCATCTGATGGGAAGGGTGGCTCACATCAAGGTGTAAATACAACCATCTGATAGGAAGGGTGTTCCACATCAAGATGTGAATACAACCGTCTGATGGGAAGGGTGTTCCATATCAAGGTGTGAATACAACTGTCCAAAGGGTGTTCCACATCAAGGTGTGAATACAACCGTCTGATGGGGAGGGTGTTCCACATCAAGGTGTGAATACAACCGTCTGATGGGGAGGGTGTTCCACATCAAGGTGTGGATACAACTGTCTGATGGGGAGGGTGTTCCACATCAAGGTATAAATACAACCGTCTGATGGGAAGAGTGGCCCACATTATGGTGTGAATGCAACCGTCTGATGGGAAGGGTGTTCCACATCAAGGTGTGAATACAACCGTCTGATGGGGAGGGTTTCCACATCATGATGTGAATACAACCATCTGATGGGAAGAGTGTTCCACTTCAAGGTATGAATACAACCGTCTGATGGGGAGGGTGTTTTGAGTTGTTTTGAGAACAACTCAAAGATACAGCACAGAGACAGAAACAGCAAATCAATACTCTGTTATAAGAAACATGACTGGATTCAGAGATGACACAGATTGAGAATAATTACATTTGGAAGGGAGTAGGGATAGCGCATAGACAAGTGGGATGAGGAGAGAAGGAATGATATAATCATATTTTAACTAAAATGTTTAAAATTATTAAAAGAAATGCATAGAAAAGGTGAATGTCAACCATGAACAAATGGGGAATTAGAACAGAAAATAGTAATGATGAAATAAAGAACCAGATCAAAATTCTAGAATAAAAACTATGCTATCAAAGATGAAGAATTCCTTCATGAGAAGACTCTACAGCAAGTTAGAAAAAGAATTGATAAAAAAAAAACTATGCAAAATGAAACTGAGAGGACAAGAGAAGACAGAGAAACAATTAAGATTTCACAGTTAATGTAGCAGGTGAAATAAAAGCCCCAGAAATAAACAAGGAAAGAGATAAGGATAAGGAATTTTACAAAAGTAATAAAAAAAGACCTAAGAAAAGAACCACCTAAGAGAAGCCTTATAAAATAAACAGCAAATTCTCATTCACTCCTCTCTCTCTCTCATCCAACTTCCAGAAACCAAAGATCAAAAGAAAATTGGGGTAGGGGGAGGGGGGAGGCTGGGAGAAAAAAAAAAAGAAAATTCTGAAGGCAACAGGATAAAACTAAGCATGGATGAGATGACATAAGGAAACATGCTCCTGTGTGTGACAATTTCAAAGTTAAAGGGAAAAATCCACAAAACGACTAGAATAAAATTAAGTCACGATAAACACTCCTTATCTACCACTGGGTATCCTGTGTATAACAGAAATGAAAGACTTCCCTACCAGAAAAAGACAAAAGTCAACTGCAGCCTGCCTGTGTCATTCACCACTAAGGACACAGAGACTGATGGTTACCTTACACCAGATGAGACAAACTACTATGCAAAAAACTGTAAAGAGATACAAAGAAAGTTCTTCTATTATAATAAATTCATCGGGAACATATATGAATTCCAAATATGTACATACCCAGCACTGAAGAAGCAAAATACATAAGGTCAATATTAGGAAATTACTAATGAAAAAGTAAAAAGAGAGATGGGCTCCATCGGCTCACTGTCAACAATTTTTAGAGCATATAAACAAAAATCAATATGGAAATAAAAGTCTTAAAATGCACTTTAAATCAGATGGGACAAAAATAAATAATTTTTCTCTCCCAGAATAGCAGAAGACACATTCATCTCGAGAGCATGCACGCACAACACTCCACATGGAGAGCTACAAAAAGTTTCAGCAAACGTAAGAAAAACAGAACCACATCAAAACATTTGTTTGGGCAATGTTATTTATATATTTATAAGATATGAAACACAAAACAATATAAAAGATTGTAGAAAATTGACAAAGATGTGAAAATTAAACAGTATGCTCATTGTTAAGTCGTCATCCAAGGCTACACAGAAAACTCTTACGATGACCTCCAAAGTCTTGACTGTACAGTCACGTGCCAAATGGTGGTGCTTCAGTCAGCCGGAGCTGCTCATAATGGGAGCTCCGTCAACTTGTGATACGGCCTAGGTGCACGGTAGATACGCTGTAATGTTTGTAGAGTGACGAAGCCATCCACTCACACATTGCTCATAATAGAACCCCACTGTGAAGGGACACATGACTGTACACGGGACAAGTCCACACTTTTAGCCCCAGGTTTGACATCATTGCCTTTTTCCCCTTCTAAAGCTGTCCTGACTTTTTAAAATCCTCTACACTCACCATGATGAATCGTTTCATGTTTCTCTCTGTAGTCCTGTATCTCTGTGTCATCTACCTATCTGCCCCATCATCTGGGTAACCCAGGCTGGCCTAGAACTCAAGATCTTCCTGCGCAGACTCCCAGGTGATGAGACTGAGCTGTGTGCTATCTTGCCTAACAGAAGAAAGAATCCCCAACCTGAAATCATACCTGAGCCGCAGCACTGAGAACATCACATTCTAATCAGCGAGGCCCAAAGAACATCACATTTGTCTAGTTTCTGATGAAGCTCATTCAAATGGACTCATATCAGCTTCTTGTGCATATCTTTTACCAAATTCTATGGAGTTGGCTTTCTATGTTTTTCTTCCTGGTTTGAAGGAGTATCAGAGATAACTTACAGAAATTTAAACAGCAAAATCTTCTCCAAGTCTCAGATCTAATTGCTTACTTTGAAGTAGTCAATAAATTGTGATTTAACTGCTGGTTCTGTGTATGTGTGTACATATGTGTGTAGGCATGTGTGTGCACACACAAATGTATAAGTATGTGTTAGTTATAAAAAAATCTGCCAGTCCCTCCTAAATAGCCTTATAATTTTACCTCTCACAGTTATGCTTTTAATCAATGTAAAGGATAATTTTATATGTGATATGATATGGAGATTTAATATCAATGTTATTTATATATTCTATTTTGCCATGGTCATTTATTAAGCAGTTAATCTCTCTTCCACTAATTTGTGCAATCAGCCTCTCATAGATTAAGCCCCGTACTTACAGTGATGGCCACTGCTAGTTCAGAACAACTCTGTCAAAGCCAAGCTTGCAAGACAATGAAAGTTCCAACAGACATAGATAAATTCCAATACACAACTTTCTGGAAAGGCAGAGGAGAGGGCTGCACAATATTTTAAGCACTGTGGCCACACGTTAGTTGTCAGAACAATCATCACCGAGGCATGAAGGTAACCATGAACAATGTGCAAAACTGAGCTTGCATATACTCCACTAAAACTTCATGCACAACCCACGTTTAACAAATTCCTGGGACAAGTATATTGTAAAGGATATGACATTCTATTTAAAAGAATTTTAAAAAACTAATATTTAAGGTATACACAATAATGCATGAATTTTGAAGTGTTGGTATTTTTATTTTTTCATAAACTCTTTGTAATCAAGTTTTGCAAATGTTCTATATCAATATTCATGACTAAAGAACTCATCAAATTCAATATTTTCAAGCAAATGTTATTTTCTGTAAATTAACAGATCCCATAAGTTCGTGTTTACAGCTATTCCTGAAACTCTTGTCCCCAGCCTCCGAGTTTTGCTGGTGTTATTTTACACATCTGAAGTTTTCAGGCTCTCCACGAACCAATAATTCACACCACTCCATTAAAGGCAGCTGTGGCAGGCTTGCTCTTTAAAACTTCATTTTCGATTGAGAAGTCACACCTTTGTCATATTTCTAGACTGACATTAAATTATTTTCTCCCTTTTCCTCATCATAAAATCTCTATAGACATAGATATGCATTACTGATTGAATGATTTTGAGGTAGGTTTTAGATGTATTTTTGTTATGGATGAGATATGAAGTATCGCCCCAGAAGGAGCTTGCACTGAATGCTTAGTCCTTAGCCGAGGAAATTTGTGGAGGTCATCAAATGTTGGGAGGTAGGACCTAGCTGAAGGACGCTGGCCATTAGGAGTAGATCCTAAAGCAGTGGATGTCAACCTGTGGGTCTGACCCCTTTGGGGATCGCATATCAAATATTTACATTACAATTCATAACAGAAGCAAAATCACGGTTATGAAGAAACAAGAAAATAATGTTATGGTTGGGGTGACCCCAGCATGAGGAACCGTATTAAAGCGTCGCAGCGTTAGGATGGTGGAGAACCACTGGGTTCAGGGTATCCTCTTTCTGACCCAGTCCTCCTTCCCTCCTCCCTGTCCTTCTCCCCCAAGCCCCACACCAAGCCAAGGCCTGCATGAGGTGTGTAACCACTGCAGTGTCCCCTCACTGCCATGTCTGCCAAGCAACCGAGGACTAACCCTTCTGAAACCAGGAAGCAAAATAAACGCTTCAACCCCTCGGTTGTTTTTGTCTAGTACTGTGTTACAGAAACAACAAAAATAACACTTTCCTTCCCATAATATATTATAGTTCAAAATAAAAAACTCAGAGTTCCTTGCTAGATCAATTAATAAAGACTCAAATTAGAACACCTACTCTGTATTATAAAGATGACTTGAAGAGGGAAAAAAATCCATATATCCCAGTTATACAGTGGGTGTATATATATTGTATTATAATATATAATATTTTATATATATTATATATTGGGTGGTTCCCCCAAAGGCTCATGTTTGACTATTTGGTCCCCAGTTGCTGAGATGCTTAGGGAGGATTAGGAGGTGAGACTTTGTGGGAAGAGCTGCATCAAGGGGAGGGATTTATGGCTTTAATAGTCTCCTGCCCTCTTCAGTGCATCCTCTGCCTCCTGCTTGTAGCTCAGGATGCGAGGTCTCAGGTGATGCTGCCACCATGCCTTCGCTTGGCCAGATACTGACCCTCTAGGAACCCAATTAAACACCTTCTTTAGGAGCCACCTTAGTCACGGTTCCGTGCCTCAGATGTAGGAAAGCAACTGAAGACATCTGGTTTTTTTACATTTTTTTTTTAAAAAATATGGTTAGAAATAGCCCGGTCTCTTTCTCTATTGAGAAGATTTTACTACTAGTAAGACATTTTATTCCCATAAAACACTGTGAGGTTTTTATCCATTTTCTTGAAAATCATCGGGAGCTTGATATGCCACTGCATTGTATCTACAGGTCAGTTTTAGGATAACTGGCATCGTTAGAATACTGAGTCTTCCTACTCACATAGTGCTCCCATTATTGCTAATCCTCAAAAATAAAAAAAAACAATGGTTTTATCACTAATATCTTATCTCAAATTTTGTGCTTTAATTTATAATCAAGTACCAAGAAGACCATGAAGTAACCTCTCTGTCAGTTTAAACAATTTCCTTCCTCATTCATTTTGTTTCCTTTAAGATAGCATCTATAGACTTCAGTTGTCCGAAGGAACTATAGACCAACCAAACTATTTCCATGATCTATATGTAGTTATGGGGGGGGTAAAGTAATGTTCCCCAACAATTCCACAAAACTAATAAAGCCACGACACGTCCCTTCCACGTCCACTCCCAGAGTTCTTAGGACACTTCCACATTCCTTCCTTAGGACGCACGTCATAGCTGCGATGACTAGGTCAGTCCCTCCATTAGATCTTTCCAGAGCATCATAACAGATTGCATTTATCACAACTGCAATTTTTGCTCATTCCATGACATTCTGATTACCCCTACTTGTGTAATGAAAAAAGAATGCATGAGGATTTTGGTTTTGCTCTCAATTTTATCCCAGTAACTAACTTAATATATAAGGAGCTTGTCAAGAGGCAGGCGGATCTCTGTGAGTTCAAGACCAGCCTGGTCTGCAGAGCTAGTTCCAGGACAGGCTCCAAAGCTACAGAGAAACCCTGTCTCGACAAAAAAAACCAAATAAATAAATAAATACTGAATGTTTGAATTAATGTTAAGTACATTGCATGTGACATCTTTGGTAGGTGGAGAAAAATGTGTCAACTTGAATATAACCTAGTTCTTGTCAACAGTAAAATAAGACACACGGATGTGAAGATACTGGGCCAAGCTAAAAGTCAACTGAAACAGCCGTGCAATAAATGTAAGAAAAGCTGGTTCTAGAAAGCAGGAATTAACTGTGAACAGTATTAGCACAAAAAGGGACATTTCTTAGTTTGTAAACACCCTGTCCTGGAAGGTAAGTATGGTAGGCATAAACTGAGAAATTCATTCTAATTTGGAGCTTTTCACATGCAAAGTATAAAAGCAGATGAAAAGCTAGGAGATTGAGAGACTGCATTTTGAGTAACTCATGCATAAGGAAACAACAAGCATATAGAAACGCAGAATCTACAAAGGCAACTTAGAAGAGAATATCTGTAATTCCATTCACAGGGTCATTTCCTAGATTATTATATATCTACTCTCATTTTTTGATATCACATTAGAGAAATCAGTAAGTCACTGTGAAAATATTTTACAAAATGATCTCCAATGAATCAGTTACTCCATTGATTTTAAGCTAACAATACAGCCAAGAAAAATTTTTTAAAGTAATTTTTTTTTTGATGATGAGACTGGGCCCAAGACAGCAACTGCATGAAGCTCAATGCCAACCTCTATTTAAAAGAGCCCCAGAGTCATTCCCTTCCCCAGCTAGTGCCTACCATGCACCTTCTGCACTGCACCACACCAATCTGGAAGGAACTGGAGTGTAAGCCCAGAGCTGCACTGAGAATTTCCGGCAGGAATTCCCAGAGCTAGTTTCCCCATCACAGTCCTCCCCTTCTTTCAGCACCCCCCCCAACCACTCAGTCTCAAGACCTGGGCCATATCGAGCAAAACAGAACCAAACTGAAGACATTCCCAGGATCAGCAGGGATTGGTGAGGGGAGAGAGAGAGTACTGGGAGAGACGACTGGAATTGGGGGGCATCTCGGGTAAAAGCTAGTGCAATGGAAACTCCCAGGAATCCACAAGCCAAGACTCTAGCTAAAACTCCTAGTATTGGGAGACACAGAGCCTAAATCGGCCATCTCCTATAACCAGGAAAGACTTCCCAGTGGAGGGATTGGGACCCAAACCCAGGCACAAAACCATCAACCTTTAATTTGTCCTTCCCGCAAGATGTGCTGGGGTATAGGAGGTGCAGACATTGTAGGAGTGGCCAAGCAATGACTGGTCGAGCTTGAGACTCGTGCCATCAGAGAGAACCCACCCCTGACACTGCCTGCAGGGCCAGACCCTACCAGGGAAAGAAAAAAGGCAGTGAAATGATTCCTTGTGATATTCTGCTATACTCCCAGACAGGAGCCTAGAATAATTGCCAGAGAGGCTTCGCCTAGCAACTAATAGAAACCAACGCAGAGACTCACAGCCAAACATTAGGAGGAGCTCAGGGAATCCTGCAGAAGAGGGCGAAGAAGGATTGTAGGAGCCAGAGGGTCAAAGACACCACAAGAAAAACCACAGAATTGGGCTCACAGGGACTTACAGAGACTGAAGTGACAACCAAGGAGCCTGCATGGGTCTGACCTACGCCCTCTGCACATATGTCATGGATATGTAGCTTGATTTCCTTGTGGAACTCATAAAAGTGGGAGCAGGGGCTGTCTCTGACTCTTTTGCCTGCTTTTGCCACCATTTTCCTCCTACTGGGTTGGGTCATCTGTCCTTAATACAAGGTTAGAGGATGCCTAGTCTTCCTGTAATTTCATATGCCATGTTTAGTTGATTCCCTTCCAAGGGAAGCAAGTCCTTTCCTGAAGGGAAAAGAAGGAGGAGTAGATGAGGGAGGGGGGCTTAGAAAGGAGGGGAAACTGAGGTCAAGATGTAATATATGAGAGAATACAAAAACAAGCAATTTCCTAGGTCAGTCCTCTTATGACGTCTACTAGGCAGAGGCAAGTGTATCTCTGTGAGGTCAGCCCGGTGTACAAAGTGAGTTCCAGGACAGCCAGGGTTGTTACACAAATAAAACCTATCTCGGCATGAGTCTGGGGTCACCGAGAGAGTAGAACAGAACCAGAGATCTGCACATCCCAGCACGAATCTGAAACTTCTGAGGAAGTAGGCCTGAGGCAAGACCTCTACCAGAGCAGGCCTAAGGCAGCAACCTCAGCAGAAAGAGCCCCAAGCAAGCAGTCTCCCTGGGAACAGCCCTGAACAACCCCTGGTATTGCAAAATGAACCTTGCTAGTGCCTAGTGACATCCAGGAACAAGGAATGACCAAGAGGGTAACTGAAATGGTAGCCCTGACTGCACCACTAGGAGCAACCATCTGGGCCTTGGAGCCACTGGCACCTGGAAGATTGATCACCAGAGTCAGAGACAGCCCCAACTACACCAATCAGAGGAAAAGATGGGTAGAAAAAGTAAGAACACATGCAACACCACAAAGAACAAAATGACACCAGTAGAATCTAGAAACCATACAACAGCAAGACTTGAACAATCAAATATAGATGAAGCAGAATAAAATTGCTTAAAAAATAACTTTAGGAAAATGTTTAAGGCCCTTAAAAAGGAAATGAAAAGTTCCCTCAAAAAAATGAAGGAAAAGACAAACAAAAACTTGGAAGAAATCAACAAATCCCTTAAAGAAAACCAAGAAAAAGCAATCAAACAGGTGAAAGAAATTATTCAAGATTTGAAAACTGTAATAGAGACAACAAAGAAAACACAAGCCGAGGGAATTATAAAAACAGAAATAATGAGAAAACGATCAGGAACCACAAATGCAAGCATAATCAGCAGAATACAAGAGATGGAAGAGAGAATCTTAAGCACTGAAGATACAATAGAGGAAATAGACTCATCAGTCAAAGAAAACATTAAATATAACAAAAGCTTAACACAAAA
>JAQHUG010000057.1:3458999-3472788 GCA_028555095.1 Dicrostonyx torquatus | reverse complement strand
GAAAAGAAGAAGAAGAAGAAGAAGAAGAAGAAGAAGAAGAAGAAGAAGAAGAAGAAGAAGAAGAAGAAGAAGAAGAAGAAGAAGAAGAAGAAAGCTATCCAGAGAGCACCAGTCCTCAGCCTAGCAAAATTTAGAGAGCTGCCCATCAGTCAGATGAGATGAGAAGGCTTAAGAAGACTTATGTGGCAGCCAGTGAACAAGTCCAGCCTCTTACAAGGCTCACCTGACTCTCACACACAGCTGTCGTATCCTGGAAATTCTGGATTCTAACTTTTTCAAAATTTACCTTGACTCTCTACCATCCAACTTTGTGTTTTCATCACTTGGCAGCAGGATTGCTGGAAGTCTGCTGATTGGAGCCCTGCGCTAGCTTCTCATTATCATCGCTGTAAGAGTGTTTCCCAACTAAGGTCTCATTCTATTGCGCCATTGGTTAAATCCACGTCTACTGCCATCATGACGAAACTCATATCCTAATACCAGACAAGGTCTTTTAAGAACTGACCCTCGGCCTCTCTCCAGTCTCCTCTGATAACTCGTGTCCGTCTAAAGCATGCGCCCTGCTGAACCACTCCCTAACCATGCCCTATATACTATGCATCTTTACAGAATTCTTTGGGTGAGGGAGACTTGAGAAGGTTTTTGTTTAGACTAGTGCCACTTGCCTGTATGCAAGTGGGACACAAGAGAAACCATCGACCTAGGACAGGTTGGGAAGCTTCGAGTGCTTACGTCCATGATGCACTGGACATAGTGGTTGCCCAGCACTTACTGTGTGAAGGGTTGGCTGTTGGAAGTTTCTGGGTACCCAGAGAACTCTGTATGTCCTTAGTCAGAGAACACTAAAGACTAGGAGTGAAATTTCAAGATACTTTAACAGGATAAAATGGTACTTTGAAACAACAACCTACTTACAGGGTCAGCTGGAATGATTTTACTATGGTTATTACAGACCGAAAACACCTCTAACGAATGTTCACGATGTCTTATATTATTTAGTCTTTCTATGAAACATTTAGTCTGTGGAAGGCATAAGCTGTTTATATCCAGTGCATTGTATGTGGATCACGTGTGGTGGTACACACCTGTTCTACCAGCACTCCTGAGGCTGAAACCAAAAGACCACGAGTCCAGGGCCAGCCCGGGCTACATGTCAAGACTGGCTCAGCAAATAGGAGCACTTGTACAAAAAGATTTGATGACCTAAATTTGTTCCCCAGAACTCATGAGGTGGCAGAAAATAATTAAGTCCCGAAGGTAGACTGACCTCCACATATGGACCGTGACACATAAAAATACCTGTAGTCACACATACGCACAGACAATAAATGAATGAATCATTTAATACTCTTAAAGACCTAGAGATGCAACTATCTCCTAGGGAAAGAGTGTTTGCCTAGCACAGACAGTACCAGGTTCAATCCTGGAAGAAAAAAAACAAAAAACAGTGTTCTGTATATTCATCCTACAGTGGCATATTTGTGTTTTAATAAATAAAGTTTGCCTGAAGATCAGAGGGCAAAGCAGCCACAGTAGTCAGCCATACAGGTCAGGCAGTGGTGGCGCACACCTTTAATCCCAGGACTCAGGAGACAGAGTCAGATGGAGCTCTGTGAGTTCAAGGTCACCCTGGGCTAAAAGAGATTGAATCTGTCTAAGAGAAACAGAGCTCACACAACCGTGATCCCAGCACTTGGGATCACACGACTTTAATCCCAGCACTAGGGAGAAGACAGGAGCAACAGAGCTGGTTGGAGAGAGGAACATAAGGGGGAAGGGACAGGAGTTCAGTGGAACGTGGAGTCTGAGGATTCGAGGAGACAGGATCTCGCCCTTTCGGTCTGAAGACTTAGTAGAGGGAGGGACTCTCCAGTGGTTGGCTGCTTTGTTTTTCTGATCTCCAGGAAATATCTGTCTCTGGGATTTTATTATCCATGCTACAACATCCCCTATCATTTAGCTCCGCTACACACAACAGAAACTTAGTAATGATAGAAAAGAGATTTTGAAAGCAAAGTATTCCTAAGTTCTTACATTTTAAAATGATATATAATTACAATCTTCTATTTTCTGGCAAAAATGGACAAGCTAAGTTTAAAAACAATTGCAATTGTGCAAATAAATAATTATAAAATATACAACTATATATGTCAGCTTCTAAAGTAAATTAGGCATAAATTTTAAAACTAAATTTTATTTTAGATATAAGTATATTATTAAAAAATAGTCTTCTTTCTTTTAATTATTAGATTAACCTGAAGGATTCTCTAAAATAAAGTGTTTACTCTATAAAAATTTATAATCTAGCAGAGTAGACAGACCATAAATTGGGAAACATATAAGATGCTAGAAGAAAGAAGAAACTTGGTTAAAAGCACAGTCAGCGAGGGGAAGGGGTCTCTCGACATGCACGTTTGGAGGGCAAGCTGGAAGGAGAAGAAAGACAAGTCACACACAGATTCAGCTTTCTGAGCAAGAGTTGGAGATGAGTGTTCTAGTAACCAGGCTCCAGGATTAGCTTAATCTGATAAGACTCTCATTTATAATAGGAATAAGACAAATAAGAACATATTTGGTTCAATAACATAATAAAAAGTTAATCACAAAGGATAACCACAAAGTAGCCTCCACAAATGAGTCACGTATGCCCTCTGGCAAGCAGTATTTGATATTTGTATTATTTTCACTACTAGACCCTGGTGGTTAGACTTCCTAAAATATGAATATTGACGAGAAAACTGCTTCCAAATCCTCAAACTCCCTCTCTTCAATCCCATGCTTACAAGTTATTTAAAAGTTCCTTGAAGCTGGGCAGTGTTTGCACACACCGTTAAGCTCAGCACTCAGGAGGCAGAGGCAGGTGGATCTCTGTGAAAAGAAGCCAGCCTGGTCCAGGAGTTCAGGAATAGCCAAGGCCACATAAAGAAATCCTGCCTCTAAAACAAACAAACAAGTCCCTCCAACCACTGCAGCTTCCTACTGGGCATAAAATAAACCTCTTAATTTTTAGAAAACAGGAAGATTTCACCTAAATATGTTATTGAAACATTTTAACCTGGAAAAAGTGTTGTCTACAACTAGTAACCAAGAACAATTACTTATTGTACACCTACACACACAGGAAACTCAGTCTGTAACAATCAGTCCCACACAACCTATACACAAAGAGTATAGACTCAAAAACCCACAGACTTCAGTAATTTAAGCAAGAGCTTATTAATCAGTGAAGTTTTAAGAAACAACTAAGTTGGTCCATCACACTTGTCATCTCCACTACCTCTTTATTCACACAGTGTAACTGTCCCCTTTATTAAAATGTCCTGTGGACTGGAAAATATCACTAACTGCTCTCTTAAAAACACAGACTATAATATTAGATACTTTCTTATAAAAATGCCAAGCAATTGCCAGAATACATCTGAATCCTTAAAAACTAAAAGTTTCCACTTTTGTCAAAGGCAATGGATATTTACAAGGTGCGATGATCATCTTTATTAAAAGTCTTTATGATTCACTATCATCTGGGATGCTAGGTAGAGAGATATAGATAGACAGATAGGTAGACAAGCAGACAGACAAATAATAGAATAAAGAAGGCCATGCAAAGCTGATCACAAATCTAGAAACCATAAATTTGAAAACATTTTTAAAATCCTGACTGGTGAAAAGGGATGAGAGGATGAGCAAAGTCCCAACACAACAAATACAGGAACAGCTCCAACAACACATGAACGATTATCAGCAGTGAGGGAAATATAAATGATCCTGAACAAATGGAAAAGGCCCTCACTCCCACTGGTAATACGGAAACTGCAAGCTAAATCTACAATGGCGCATTTATTACTGAAATTCTGACCAAGCTGACCACACACTGACTTGGCAGGGAAGCAGGAAAATCTCCCCAGTATATGTGTTTTACACATACTTCCTCTACAAAAAAACGATTTAGTATTTATTGAAGTTTACTGACTCTTTTAAAGAGTTTTACTTCTAAGAATTTTCCCATAGATGCTGTCCTATACATTAAAAACAATGTATCAAATACTGTGTCTAGTGGCAAAATAGAAACAATGTATCAAATACTGTGTCTAGTGGCAAAATAGAAACAACTTCCTAAAAAGTACAATGCAGGACATACTTGTACTTTTATGTTCGCATACAAACATGAATATATGGGTGATAGTGATACATGACTTTAATCCCAGCACTTAAGAGGCAGAGACAGAGGCAAGAGGATCTCTGTGAATTCAAGACCAACCTGGTAGTGAGTTCCAGGACAGCCAGGGATACACAGGGAAACACTGTCTCAAAAAACAAACAACAACAAGACACATGCATAAGTATATATGTATACACACATATAAATACACACTCTTATATACACATATATCTCTTGTGCCTAGATTTTATTATACATAGAATAACGATGCTAGTAACAATAATTGCATGATGTAGGAGTTCCTTCTGTATTTGTGTTGCTTTAATTGGTTAAATAAAGAAACTGCCTTGGCCTTTTGATAGGGCAAAACTTAGGCGGGAAGACAGAACATAATGCTAGGAAGAAGGCAGTGTGGCAGACGCCATGGTTCTCCTGCCCAAGACGGACGCTGGTTAGACTCATGTCGGTAAGCCACAGTCAAGATATAGATTAATAGAAATGGGGTAGATCAGGATGTGAGAGTTGGCCAATAAGAGGCTAGATATAATGGGCCAGACAGTAATTTAATTAATACAATTTCCATGTGGTTATTTTGGGGCTAAGCTAGCCCGATCCCACTTACAGCGCCCCCAACCAGCAAGAAATAGCCTGGAATACTATGCCCACATTCCCAAAAAATGGACTATGTATTTTCCTTTGTTAAAAAAAAAAAAAGAGGGGGAAGTGGTGTGGGATAATTGTCTGTATTGTCAATCATGTTTTAAATAAATGCTGATTGGCCAGGCAGGAAGTATAGGTGGGTCAACCAGACAAGAAGTAGTGGCAGGGCCATGAGAACAGGAGAATGCTGGGAAGGAGAAAGCCCATTTCTCCCCATTCCTGCCCATTCCACAGAAGAAGCAAGATGTGATCTGCCCCGCTGAGAAAGGTACCAAGCCATGTGGCTAACATACATAATACATTATAAGAGCTAATACAAAGCCTGAGCTAATGGGCCAATCAGTTTATCATTAATATAGACCTCTCTGTGTGATTTTCTTTGGGACCTAATGACTGTGAGACCTGGTGGGAGGACAGAAACCAACCAGGCCCTCATGCTACAATTGCATATGGGGAATTAATAGGTAAATAAGATATGTTGTAGTATGTATTATCTAATAAATATATATATATAACTTAGTAAATAAACAATTTTGTAAATTAACATTAGAAGTTACTTATAAGTTTGCATCATTAAAAAATTTCAGCTGGGTGTGGTGGCACACATGCCTATAATACTAGCCCTCAAGAGGCAGAGGTAGACAGATCTGTGTGAGTTTAAGGCCAGCCTGCTCAACATGATGAGTTCCAGGACAGCTAGGGCTATAGAGAGAGACTCTGTCCCAAAATAATAAAAAATTTAGCCATGCGTGGTGGCACACACCTTTAATCCCAGCACTTGGGTGGCAGAGACAGGTGGATCTCTGTGAGTTTGAGGCCAGCCTGGTCTACATAGAAAATTCTAAGCAAGCCAGGGCTACAAATTGACACCTTGCTCCAAATATAAATGAACAAACTAAATACAGTGTAACATTTAGAACTACTCACATATGTATACAATATGTCCTTATTAATCTCATCTATCATGAATATGCTTTATTCTCTTTATTTGGGGAGCAAGTTGTCCTTTTAATATTAATAGAAAATCAAAGTTGAAAATGAGACATAATATAATACACACCTCCTGAAACACAAATAGCCAGATGTGGTAACGCAATGTTATAATCCTAGCACTTGGGACTGGGAAGATAGAGGCAGAAGGACTGTGAGTTTGAGGCCATACTTTTTACACAGAAAGACACTATCCAATGGGGAGAAAAAAAAAGAGGAGTGGGGAAGGAGGTTTAAAAAAAAAACTAGGAAGAAAGGGAAGAGAGGAGAAAATCATCTCTGTGTTAAACACTTGGTATAAAAAAAAAACTATGTTAGATGCATAATAAAAACCAATACAAATTTAGTGAATACCTTTCTATTTGACTTTAGTGGCTTTGCCTTCTTGATGCATTTTTTACAAAAAAAAAAATTAAAAGCACACAAAAATAAAAACACGAGACAATGGAAATACAATAGTCACTAAATATTCTCTTTCAAAACGCGATTCCTTGTTTTCCACAGGATGAGCGAAGCATCCCACAGGCGCTGGAACTCAGTCAGCACTGCTTCCTAGGCCCCCATTATGAGCCAGGGATGCTAGAGAGATAAGCCACAGCAGAGTGGCTCCCGGAGACTCCAAACTGAAAGCACTGCAGGAACTCATGCAAGGGCTTTGCTTAGACAGAAGGCTTCCTGGGATGTGGGCCTTGAAGAAATCACTAACAATGAATGAGTGCAAATCATTTTGAGCTATTTAGGCTGCTACAGAGGGAATTTACTGTAGCAGCCTCAACCTGTTTCCATGGCTCACCTTCCTCATTGGGAACATCTCAGGCATGACCCTTTAATGTACGCATTTGCTCATAAATGATATGCATCTCAGTATTGATCGATATTAAGCACTAATGGGGCTTAGGCTTTCCCCCACAAGCTTTAATACGCTCTTCTTGTTCCCATCACACCACCTTGTGAGGGCTTGGGTACAAACATAACACTGGGGAGGAAACTCACAGGTCACAGGGTATTTTTTTATCCACTTTTCAATTGCCTCACACGTCAAACTATTTTTAACGTCATACTTTTGAAGTATCAGGCATAAATTTGAACTTTGGTTTACGTCTCTGTGCCTGTGATCTTCTCTCCGAAAAGATGCTAGCATGCAATTAAATGATAGCACTATCAAGAAATAAAAGACTTTCTCCGTGAGTTGAGAAGCAACCGTAAAGTTTCAAGGGAAAGGGGAATCACAACTACCAGCACCATTTTTTTCCTGCATAGCACATCTGCTATTGAACACCCAAGTCCTGAAACACATTGTTTACTAAATGGTCCGATTCTTCAAAATGATTTGCCTCTTGCAATTCTAATTCTGTTATAAAGTTTACTCTCAGTTTCCCTGTCTAATCTCATTTCAAAAGGATTTTAGATCACATCTAAAGCTATGTAAATAAGTACTTAAATCTGAATCTATGTTTTTCATTTATGTGAATTCACATATTATATGGATATGTTTACAGAATGTGTCTACCTAAACAACGTGAAATGTATGGACAAACACATGTATTTGCAAAGGATGTAAGATTACCTGGAGGTGTACACACAAATAGTTAACCTGGAAAGCCCTTTAATAACATCTATGCAATAAAATACACTGCTCATTTTGAGCAGTTTTTAATTCAGCAATCACACATTCTATTAAGTGTCCATTTCTTGAAACTGTAAATATAGAACTCTATGAAATTAACAAGCCAATAAACTTTATGACTTAATTTACTATAAATAAAAACCCATTTCCATTTAAATGTGTGGGTCAAAGAAATAAAGCCATATTTTATTTGAACATCATTTTAGCAACACTATTTTAACATTTTAACTATATTAAGAAATATAAATTCATATATCTGAATATAAAATTTTAATGATCAAAAGTTTAACACTATTAGTATATACATTAAAGTTGAGCCAATTTATGAGTATGCTCAAAAAGCTTTTTAAAACTATATTATTTCATAGTTTAAGCTGATCAAATTATTTAAGTATTCAAACCTAAACGTCAGTTTTGAAGAAGCAATTCTTAATTTCAGTTTAACATGTCAGGAATACATTTGCTCTTTTTTCCTTCATCATTTTGTCAGAGACTGCACCTTTTCCTAAGATACATACCTATTTGATACAAGCTTTGCTACCATAGGCTATGCAAAATATATTTCAATTAAATATGAAAAAAATGAACACGTCCAACAACCTGTTTTCAACCCAGGTGGCTGGAGGTCACTATGCGATTTCTTCTCACAGAGGAAGTCTACACTTTTGTATGTTTCTATAGAGATTATGGGAAAGTGTATTTCGTGACTTGCAAAAGAACTGTCCCTCTTTAGGCATACACGGCTTAATTTCTATAGTGAGTAACTCCTTTCGAGCAAAAAATGGAAAACACGACTTGGATAAACATTAAAAGGCTACACATCTAGACAGTGACTTTCCCGAAGTAACTGTGATACCAAAAAACCATAAAACATTTAAAAGCAAGCCTGCGGCGGCAAATCTCAGCTACCCAGCTACGGTGACAAGGGATCCCCGAGCCAAGGGAAACTCAGTCTGGACAGTTCCCTGGTGCTGAAGTTACGCCGCCTGGAAACCGCCGTCTGGCTGCTACTTTCACGCCTCCCACCCTCTGCAAAAACACAAATCCGGGCGGGCTGGACTGTGAGCAAACAGAGTAGAACTTGCCGAGCTGGGGACCGCGCCGGGGGAGCAGTCGCCGGCAGGGAGGCAGGCAGGGCGAGCGCAGGGTGCGAGCACCCGCCGGGGGGGAGGGGCTGGAAGATGGCGGCGGCCGCACACCCACCCGAGACGCCACGGCGCTTAGGCCCCTGGCCCGCGCCGCCGCCTTCCTGCCCGCCCGCGGCCGCCGTGGGCAGCGCTCGTCTTCCCGGGCTGGGACCGGCGCGGGCCACGGGCCCCGGCGGGAGCTCGCACCCCGGGCGGGCGGGCGAGCGAGCGGGGCCTGGGCGCCGGCAGCCGGGTCGGCCCCGGGAGCACCTGTGCACGGCCATATTGGATTCCGTGCCCCAGTCCCGGCCTGGGCGCGGGGGCGGCGGGGAAGGATATGGGGCGCGCGGAGCCCCGGGTTCAGCCTCAGCCCCGGAGCCCGAGCGGCCCGCGGGGCGGGCGCCCGGGGGAAAGGACGCGTCCAGAGCTGGCCACCGACCCGCGGCCGGGCTCGTTCGGCGGGCGCCCGTCCTCCGCGACACACACACACCCCCCCGCGGCTCTGACAACTCCAAGGCGAGCGGCCCCGGCGGCCCCGGCGGCCCCGGTGGCCGCGGTGGCCCCGGCGCCCGGGCGGGCGGAGAGGCGGCGATCGCGCCCGGCAGGGGAGCGGCCCGCGCGAGGGGGGCGGAGGGCGCGAGGCGGGAAGATGGAGCCCGGTCCTTACTTGAGCACGGACTGCTCCTTCTCCTCTTCTTTCTTCTGGCGATCCATGACGGCCAGGATGATCTTCCGCTCCTCTTCCGTGAGGTGGCTGAGGTCCGGCATCTCGGGCTGCGGTGGAGGCTGCGAGGCCGCCGGGGTGGCCACCGGGCGGCCCCGGGGCCCGAGCGGAGCCGACATGTTGGCTGGAGCCGCACCACCCTCGGCAAGCAGGGAGGCAACTCCGCGGGCAGCGGCGGCTCGGGCAGCCTCCGGCGCTGGGACCAAGACATACAAATCAATGGCCTTCAATCGCGGGCGACAGCCCCCCTCCCCCCCGAAAAGGAAGCGGGGGGAGGGGAGGCCCGCGATGGGGGGGGCGGAGGGAGGGGAGGGAGGGCCGAGGCGTGTGCGCTCCGGGGAAATGTGGCTCCTTCCCGGGGGCGAAGGGCTGGCAAGTGAGCGAGCGGTTCGCGGGAGCGCGGAGGAGTGCGCCGAGCGGTGAGGGAGGGCGCTGGAGTAAGGTGGCGGGGACGGCGGAGGGTGGGGTGACGGAGGGAGCAGGAGGGCGGCGCGCCGGCTGGGGCGCGAGTGGCCGGTGGAAGGAAGCGCCACCCCGCCAGCACGACCCCCTGGGGATCCCGGGAAGTCGCGCGCTGAGCCCTGCGTGTGTGTGTGTGTGTCTGTGTGTCTGTGTCTGCGTGTGTGTGTGTGCGTGTGTATGTGTGTGTGTGTGTGTCCCCTCCACCCCGGGGAAGCTGAAGGGAGCGAGGCAGTGGCACTGCTGTCCCGCCGCCTGGCGCGCGTCACCGGCTCCGTCCGGGCCGCGGAGGGAGAAGCCCTCCGGGAAGGCAGCGCGAGACGCGCGGGGCTGCGGCTAGGGACCCCCGCCCCACCCGGGCCCCAACGCCAACACCCGGACCCGGGGCGCTCGCCCGGGCGGCGGGGTCGGCACGCGATCGCCCGGGGTCCCGACCCCCACCCCCTGTGTCGGTGTCCGCCCGAGTCGGCGCTCGGGCCCTCTCCCTGCGCCGCCGCCTCCGCCCACAGCCCCGCAGGCTCTCCCCGCTGCGCCTCCCGAGCGCTCGCCCGCCGCACGTCTCCAGTCCCCTGCGTAAAGGACTGGACCGGGCGGGGAACCGGGGGGAGGTCGGGAATGGGACGAGGGTCTGGGGGCGGCGGGGCCGAGGGGCGAGCGTCTCTGGTGGCTGGCGCGGAGGGGACCGTACACTCCCGGGCGGGGTCCTGGGATTGGGATGATCCGGAGCAGGTGGGTGTCCCTGCGGGGTCGGGCACCCGGAAGGGGCACAGAGCCTGACAGTGGCTTGCGGGAGGGAGGAGAGGATGGCTAGCGCTGGCAGTATCTCCGGCCGGGACCGGGGTGGGGGTGCGGAAGTTCTGGAAACTGGGCTGGCCGCACCAAGAGGCACTGGAAGGAGGACGCTGGGGACGGAGGTGACAGCGGGGCGGGCGAGGAGGCAACTGAAAGGTGCGCGGGGCCCAGGATCAGACCTGCTCCCCAGAGGATGAGCTGGGGTCTGGGAGTAGGGCTCTTTGGCCGGTTCCTGCCCTTCACTCTAGAGAAGAGAGATGGCAGCTGAGTTTAGAAGCTGGGAGATGGGCACCGGGAAGGAGAGCAGAAGGAAAACCGGCTCCAGAAGGAGGGAGGTGGCCGCCGTCTTGGGCTCAGCGAGAAAGGCCGAGAGCTGCCCGGACAGCTCGCCCTGGGGCGGGGCGAGCCAGAGGGGGGTGATCCGGCTCACCCCATCTTCCTCCTCTTAGCGCTCTAGTGCTTCGGATGGCAAGGTTAGATTGTGTGTGTGTGTGTGTGTGTGTGTGTGTGTGTGTGTGTGTGTGTGTGTACACCTCTACCACGCCTTCTATTCTAGCACTGCTTAGTACCAGGCCAGATCAGATGATGGGTGTGTGTGTGTGTGTGTGTGTGTGTGTGTGTGTGTGTGTGTGTACACCTCTACCACGTCTTCTATGCTAGTACTGCTTAGTACCAGGCCAGATGATGGGCTGGTGAGTAAAGCCTCCGGGGTTTGTATTGTATTCGTGTGTAGTAAACTCTCTCTCCCTCCTCCCTCTGCTCCCCAGGTACCTTCTGCCTAGCCTCAGTTTAAGAGAACTGGGAACAGACCAAGCGGCACTAGGTGTCTCTTGTGGTTTCTAAGCTGAAATTTCTGTATTGTTTTTCTCCACGCTTGTAACTGGCAAGAAGAAATGGAAAGGTTTGCTTGTGTTTTGTTTCACCTGTTTTCCACCAGATTCATAATCCAAATTAGTTTCCGCGGGTCTGGGACTGGGCAAGCCAGCATCACAATTGATTTAAATGTCTTCCAGTTAAAGAATTTGTATAGAGCTGTAACCCAAGCTCCTCATAAGGGAGATTGAAAACCAAGATCAGGAGATTTATAAATATGGTAAGTGGTAGAACTGGAACCAGAATGTAGATCAACTTAGTCCGATGTAAAACTACCATGGTTTTCAACCTTAGCACATGAAAATTCCGAGTTGCTTTTTAAAATACCTGAGCCCAACCCTACAGCAAATGAGTCCGTTTCTAGGACTGAGACCTTAGTTATGGCTATGTTCTGAAAGTACCCCAGCTGACTAATGTCTGCAAAGGTTGAGAACCATACACTCTAAGACAAGGCTGAGGGAGACAGCAAAGGAGAAAACAAGCAAAATGAGACACTTCTAAAAACGGAATCACTTACCTAAGTAAAGTGCAAATGTTAACTTATTTTCACACACTTTTTTGCTACCGTGCAATGAGTTCCCAGTCAGTTGGTATACATACTTACAGCTTTACCCTAGGAAACACCAGCCACCAAAACACGGGAAATTTTCCTTTAAACGTGATGATAGCACTATAAATAATAATGTTCCACCTTAAATCTGACTCCATTTTTAAAAATACCATCCTCCAAACCCTGGCCAACATCATCCCGACAGGATGAGAAACCAGAGTGTGCACACATTGCTGAGTCTGAAGATCCTGAGGTTAAAATAGCTTAGTTATTTCAAATACATAAAATGTGAACTTGGAAGCAATTATTCAGACTGGGAAAAATGTGGGTTCATTTACAGCAGAGGGTCACCTTCTGGGACCTACATTCTTCTCTGCCAGTCATATAGAGCACTGTGAGGTGTTTCCTGAGCACATGCACAGACACGGCCTCACCTCCCTGGGTGACACCGCCGGCTCTTGAGACACAGTGGGCATGGACCTGAATCTCTGCCACCACTGACTTCTAAGAGTGTGAGCGGGCTGCCTAGGATCTCCTGTTGGGGCGTTTTGTTGCTGCTGTGTCTTTTGTTCCAATTTTTTACTTGCTACAGCTGAATTTTCCTTAAAAGTGAAGTACATAAAATCATCTGTACCTTTACAAAGTGAAAATGCGTCACTGTTTTTGTAACGCACGGATAGATTATATATGTGCATATATATCATATAGAACTTTAAAATGGGCTGTATCCTAGGTGATATACTTTAAAAATATTCGCCCAATTTAAGATGTGATTGCTATGCTCTTAATGAAATAAAGTATCCTTACAAGGCTTTGGTTTTTCCAGCATATGGATTTTGGAAGTATCTATTTTGTTCAGATTTTGTGTTACTTGAAATGTTCGTCTTTTCTTACTTCGTCATGTATGGAATTCTATTTTACTTGGATATATCCCTCAGAAGGTGAACACATTTGTAGTAGACTCAAAATGCAAAGTTCTTGCTTAAATTAAGAAGTCACCTTCCTTTCTTACTGAATTTGGGATATTATAGGCTTGTGACCCCTGTTAACTTCACCTTCCCATAATCTCAAAGACTATTTATAATCTACTAGGTAAGCATTAGGAGATATACCTGACGTGTAAAACCATAAAATGATCCCATTCTTAAAATCTGGGACACTTCACAAGACTCGGAATTATTTCTACTCTGCTGCTGCATCCAGATAGATGACTGTCATTCTACAGCTTGTCCTAACAGGTGTGCTGCTTCTGTCCTTTCCTCTGATGGAACAGGGCCTGCTTCCATCAAATTACACCGTGGTGGGGCATTCCCTTGGTTTATGAGCGATGTAGGAGGACCCAGCTCATGGTGGGCACTGCTGCCCTGGTCGGGTATGCCCTTGGTCCAGAAGAAAGATCAGAAAATAAGAAAGAAATATCTGCTTCAGTTACTGCCTCCAAGTTCTCGCCATGAGTTCCTTGGCCTCCCCAGATGATCAACTACATAGCCTGTAACCTATAAGGCAAACGAACCCTTTTTTCTGAAAGTTGCTTTTGGCCAGTTTCTTTTGTCATAGTAACAGGGACACAAATTAAAACAACTGGTACCAGAAGTGGATTTGTGGTGGAGGAGGCATAAGCTTAGGCATTGGAATGCTTGGTCCCCAGTTGGTGGAGGCGCAGCATGGGCAGCCTTGCTGGAGGAAGGATGTCACTGGGGGCAGCTTTGAGACTATAGGCTCACCCGACTTTCAGTTTGCTTGCTCATCTGACCTCCCTCCCCATACCTCCCCACCTTGTTTTTTATATTCTGTGAGGGATGTAATCTCAGCTGCCTGCTCCTGCCAC
>JAQHUG010000057.1:3385567-3405046 GCA_028555095.1 Dicrostonyx torquatus | reverse complement strand
ACAGAGAGACTCCAGGTGGTCCGCAGAGCAGGTCCCCTCTGGTTCCTTGACCTCAGCACAGGTACAGAGAGACTCCAGGTGGTCCATGGAGCAGATCCCGCAGAGGAAAAGGCTCTATGTGTCTTCTTACAAGAGACTGTGAACCCCAAAAGTGACGCTTCAAAATGGTCAGAATCCTGCTGTGTCTGGCTTAGTCTAGGCTCAAATTACAGGAAACTGCTCACTTCTCTGACTTAGTCACTGAGCAATCACTATGGAAACCAGGTTGTGGTGGGAGGCAGTGCCGGTGACTCAGCAGGTGGCACTTCTCTTCATGGCTGGAGCACCAAATGCCCTGACAGGACACCAGGCAAGCATACACGGTGGGTTCGCCTGCCTCCCAGCACACGACCTCAGCCTTTGCTCCCGTGTAGCCACAGTGTGAGCAAGAAAGGCAGAGGAGCTGAGGGAGGGAGGGAAAGGAGAGGAAAACACACGACTGCAATGTTTACTATGAACCCAGAGCCAGGACGTTTATTTACAGAGTTCCCAAATCAGGAGCAACAAATAATTATATATCAAGCTCGGCAGGAAGACAGAACATTATTTCACAACTGTCACGACGTGTTTCTTCCTCTCTGACACAACTGGCACAGACCCAGGCTTGCTATGTTTACGGCGATTCATCTCCCTAGAAGTAAACAAAATACATAAAATATGAGCAAGTACATAAAAAAATCATCTCAGCCAACAGAAAAAATTTAAATCATAAAGCATTTTCTTTTGCTAGAAAAACCATTGGAAAAAAATTTCCCAATGAGAATAAGGTAAAAAGTTAAATTCAACCTTTGTTATTTAATTGCTTTGTATTTTATGAATCATCAGTGTCTAAGGCTACACCTCCCTGAATGTACCTCATCTTTTCTGATCTTGGAAGCTAAGCAGGGTCAGGACTAGATAGGGAAACCACCCGGGAATACACAGTGCTATAGGCTTTAAAGCCAGGTGTGGTGCCTTTAATCCCAGCACTCAGGAGGCACAGACAGGCGGATCTGTGGGTTTAAGGCCAGTCTGGTCTAGAGAGTGAGTTCCAGAACTGCCAGGCCACCTCCAAAACAAACAAACAAATAAACAACATGACAACAAACCAAAAACAAACAAAACTTTCAGCTTCCTTTACTAAATTCAAAAGGTAACACAGTTAGTTACTAAGAGACATAAATATGATTAAATCCCAACATGTACCCAAGAGCAAAACAACAGTAACCTATACCGTCTAGTAAAAACCAACCCCGAGAGCTCTAGGGACTTCAATGCTGCACTTGTCTAAGGCTCCATGAGTGTATCCATAGGACAGAGTGGTTGGGGGGAAGTTCTGTGTGGATTGAAATGCCAGCTTTTCCTGCTGCTCGGGTTGAGAAACGAGGACTACTTGAACCCAGGAGCTGAAGACCAGTTTAGGAATCACCATGAGTCCCTCACCTCAAGAACAGACATCAGATCTTGGATATTATGATAAAACATATTAGGATGTTTTAAAGAAATGATTGTTAAATATGAGTTTTTTAAATTATTTGCAGTCTAGGTTGGCTTTGATCTCATGGTCCCCAGTACTGGGATTATAGGTATTTGAATTTATTTAGCATTTCATAATTACAGCTACATTAGAACTGATTTTTAAAAGCATTTTGTGTTTGTAATATTAGTACTGAGAGGCGGAGACAGGAGGATTCCTGGAGCTCACTGGCCAACCAGTCCAGGAAACAGGTGATTCCCAGGACCAGTGAGACTGTTTCACAACAGTGAGATGACACAGGGGCACACTTGCTGTGGGCTTCTGGGCACAGGGATTCACATTCACGTGCACGTTCGCTCACACACACGCACGCGAGAGAGAGAGAGATTTCATAAGCGGACAGCTCATGAATCCGTGCACCGTCCTTACATAAGAGCTATGTAATGCTCTCTGGACTGCTCCAATGTTACAACACCAGCGCCAAAACAAGCACAAGACATAAAGTAGCTTTAAAATTGGAGTCCTTCCCTCTGCTCCTCCCTCTTTCACCCATGCTGACCCCAAGCCCAGGTTCTGTGTTCTTATTATGGTAATTCGTTTTCTTCACTGGTACTTTAAACATATTCTCAGATGATATTTCCCCACTTTCGGAAAAGAGGAGGAAAGCCCAGAGAGTTGTCTGCTGTACATCAGTATACAGACCACTCCTTTATAAGAACGCTTGCTTTGACTATGGGGATGACGGAGACGAGGGGGAGGGCAGTTAAAAGTGCGGAGGTCAGAGGCAAATGTCTGCACACATACTTCCGGCGACGGGACTCCCGCATGATGCGCTGCTCCTGGATCTGGCTGTAGATGGACTTGGGCAGATGGCGATGGCGAGCGATCCGTTTCACGTGCGGGTGATACTGAAACTTTTCCTTTAACTTCTGGTTATAATCATTCGCTGCTTTTTCTCGTGACGTAAGCTAAAACAAAGTGCATTTTAGTATCTTGAATTCTTTAGTTTTCTTGGGTATAAAAATCTAGGGAGCACGCTTTTCTCCTCCCCAATATTCAGCTTTACAACACACAAGCACAATGGCCAGTGAGCTTGCAGGCCTCTGCGGAGTTGCAGCAGCACTCTGCGAGTCCAGCAACTCCGAAGCCGCACGCTGACCACATAAACAGATGCCAGGACGGAAACACAACCGCACCGCAGGGCAGGGCTGTGGACCCGCAGACCTGGAGCCCACTAGGTATAGAGCACAGAAAAGGCATCCATTGCAAAATTAGTCGCCTTAGGTTTTGGTAAAAACCTAACTACACAAAAAGAAAAGTATTTGGTTCCATAACAGGTTTTGTTTAACAATGCTAAGAACAAAGCAAACACACTAGAGCATTTAATAATGGATGAAGACTGAGACACCGTGAAACACCTAATGACAACTGAACTTAAAACACAATTACCTTCCATTATTGCTTAGTGTGCCTGGATTTTACTACCAGGGCTAAGCAGAAAACACTTCACACCTAACATTCCCTTTTTATTACTTGTTTCTCACAGAGACATGCTGTATGTTCTACACAGGAAGATGGAACATTAGAAAACAGAAACAACAAAACCCAAGTCAACCATTATCTTACAACCAGATGCAGCTGCATTTTCATGGACTCTACTTTCAATTGAGGTTCTGGGTCTTGGATACTGAGGCTCTCTCAGGGACGTGGAGCCTTTGGTGTGCTCAACCACACTGCTGTGACAGCAGCGGCGCCTTGCAAACCCTGCACTTCTCGTCTCTACAGCACCCCTCTCCCACCAAAGAAAACAAAGAACCAGGAGAGCATAAGTATGAGCAATCCTAATTCATAAAATCTTCTGACAATGGGCAGTGGTGGTACACACCTTTACACCTTTAATCCTAGCCCCCAGGACGCAGTGCCAGGTAGATCTGTGAGTTTGAGACCAGCCTGGTCTACAGTGCTAATTCCAAGACAGCCAGGGTTACACAGAGAAAGACTGTCTCAAAAAACCAAAAACAAAATAAAACAAAACCAAATCCACAAAAACAAAACTTCTGAAAGCGCATGTGTGTGTGGACACCTAGAGCTGGTGCCGGGAAGGCTGAAGTGCACACAGGGTCATCCTCCATTGCTCCCAGCTGAACCAGAGAGCCCCAGAGAGCCCCCTCATCCTCAGCACACTGTCTGGGTGTACTGGCCTGTTGCTATCTATGTCTGGTATGTTCTTGGGATAAACTCAGGTCCCCCAAAAGAGCCCTCTGCCCAGTCTTGCAGGAAAAGTCAGTAAACCTTCTGTTTGCTTTGGTGCTGACTTTGGTCAGTCTGATCAGTCAGGTACTTCCAAAAGCTTTCACAGTGACTTGTAGTAACAGCAAGAGCTGGATCTGTGGCCTTACCACGCCCAGCTTCTCCGAGGCGTTGGCCTTCCAGAGGCGGATGTTCATCTCGTCAGAGCCACACATGATGTACTTGCTGTCAGAGGTCCACTTCACACAGATAACATGCTGCATTCTCTTTGTGTGATACACTTCCCTGCAGAAGAGGAATTAAGTTAATATTTCCAGAAATTTTAAAACAGATTTCTTTAACCACTGTCTACCAGTGACCAGAAAACCATTTTCATGACCTGAGAAAGTATAAAAGGAAAATTCAGTTTCATTTCATTGAACTTTACTAATAAGGTTCTAAATACCTAGGAAATTAAAATTAAAAAATGGATCACCTGACATAATATGTAATAAATATAAACACATGTAGCAAAACTAGATACAAAATTGCTGAAAGTATAAGATACAAACAATTTAATTTTAATTCAGGGATAACTCTGGAAGCTCCCTCCACTCCCATTTTCAAGATAGGGTTTCCCTGTGTAGCTCTGAAGACTAGGCTGGCCTCGAAGTCAGAGATCAGCCTGTCTCTGCCCCCCAAGTGCTTGGGTTAAGGGGGTGAGTGTGTTACCCGCCTGGCTAGACATGGCTTATTCTTAATAAATACTGACTCATCCCCAATTTAATTCAGGTCAACAGCCACTACCCCTCAATGCCATTTTACTGGGAAATAAAACTAATGCATTGGCCTCCAAAGAGCACACTGAAGTCAGCATGCTGAGGTCAGCTCTGCTTTTTGCTTGGGCACACTGTTTTAAAAACCTAATTGAAGTGAGAGTTTATTTACATGTGTGAAAACAGGGAGGGCTGCAGAAGTGTCTGAGAAGCTGAGGTAAGAATCATCTCCTAAATGGTGGGGCGAGTCAGACCTACTTGGGATGCTGTGAAGCAGGCTAGGTGAGTTCACAGGAGTTTCTATATGGGGAGTGTGAAGAAGGGCATTTCAGAGAGAAAAAGGTCAAAGAAATTAAAATGAGCCCTCTTAATTCCAAATACAGAAAAAAACGAGTCAAAATGCAGATGGCATGATAGAAAGGAAACAAGTCTAATAAATTATCCAGACAACGAAATCAGATAACAGCACTCACAGACCGTGTCTCTGGATGCACTCACAGACCGTGTCTCTGGATGCACTCACAGACCATGTCTCTGGATGCACTTAGGCACGAGCCCTGTTCACTGCTTCAAGGTATGGACTGAACATTAAAACTGTAGAAATTTACTTTTAAAGAAGGAACAATGGTTAAAATGAAGCCTGGATGAGAGACTTGTTCTCTTCAATGTCCTGATTTCTGCATGTTGGTCTCTTACCATCTCCACTTTCTTAAAAGCCCTCTCTGAAACACACACACACACACAAACACACACACACACACACACACACACACACACACCAAAATTAAGCTTCAGTAACCATCACAAACAACTTGCTTGTGTCAATCAGTCAAAGCTTCTCAGGCACTGAAGCAACTCAAGGTCCTTCTCGGTGGTGAACTATGCAGTCCTAGCCCCTGCTTACAACATGCTGGGTGTGATAACTTCACTAAACATTACAGTAGGAGACATTTTTAAAGAAAAAATAGTCTAAATAAGCCCACTTCCTCTTGTGAATGCTACTGATTTTGCTTGCTGGCTTAGTAAATAGTGAACGGACTTACACCATCGGAGCCCACACTGTGGAAGCCCTGAACGGAGCCCTGCACAGACACAGCATGGCAGGTGCACAGCATGCACAGACACAACAAACAAACACGTATTTCTAACAATTAAAACACATCCGAGAGCCAGCATGATCTACATACCCAACCCCAAATTTACTCAATGGGCTATGGAGATAGATAGCTTGTCTGGCATGCACGAAGTCACAGGTTTGCTTTCCAGTACCACGTAAAACCAGACATGGGAGGCAGGACCAGGAGTTCAATGTCATGTTTGGATATATAGCAATTTACAGTCAGCCTGGAATAGAAGAGACTTTTTCTTTCTTTTTTAAGAGGCAGGGTTTCTTTGTGTAGCCCTGGTTGTCTTGGAACTCGCTCCATAGACCAGGATGGCCTTGAACTCAGAGATCTGCCCGCCTCTGCTTCCCAAGTGCTGGGATTAAAGACGTGTGCCATCACCCAGCACGAGACTCTTAAAACAAGACAAAACTAACCCTCAAAGTTAAAGAGTGAACTCCAACCATTTTAATGTCTTTCAGGAGCAAACACTTTTAAAATAAAATAAAAGCATTCAAAGTGTTGCACAAGCTTGGTTACACATGCTCTGTGAAGACAGAAAGGAAGAACAGAGCATGGAGGATGAACTGGAACTAGCTCTCAAGCAGATGAAGGAGTGGCGTGTTTGGATAAACAGGAAGAAACACTACCAAGGCTGTATGTTCAAATGACACCAGGGCAAAATCCCCCAGCAGTGGAGTGTAAGAATTCCTATCTAGACCCTGTTACCACCTGAGCTTTCTAGCTAGCCCTGCATTAATATAGCCCAGCTCTGGGCTCCTGAGCAACACCTCAACTCCACTTCTCCGACTCATTCCATCCATTTGCTTACACACCATATTAGCACAATCTGCTAACTTTAGAAAGCTAGACGCCAAACACATGATGGAGTCTTCTGATTCTTCATACTTTTACAAGTGTAAGAATCTTGTAGGAAACTGTGCAAGCGTCACACGAATGTGGGGGAATGCCAAGGAGCCAACCCAGCAGTAGATAGAAGTGTGCAGTGAAAACTGAAGCCCTCAGAATACTCATTGCTATGTAGCTGACTCAAGCCCAGATGAGTAAGAAGGGTAACAGTGCAGCTTCCTCACACGAGAGCGGAGAAAGAAGTTACAGCACTGAAAACTGTAGACAGGCAGAGGGGCTAGAACTGAAAAGGTGGAGTTCCTGGCTCTCAGGATGGCTGTGTGGAAGGTCTCGTAGTGGCATAAACATGCAGCTGGATGGGAGACACCACGGATACTTCAAGGAGGCATTCATTCTCTAGGTGGGCAGGTGCCGGTTGACACCTGTAGAACTCTGAGAGTTATGTAGCCTCGTAAACCCCACACCAGCTACACCCTGCTTGTCATCTAGTACTGACTGTCTCACTGGAAAGAGAGTGAGTCAAGAAACGGACAAGTTATACCTTTGAAAGCAAACATCATTCTTCTGGAAGGCCCAGAAGCCTTCCGTGCGACAGAACAAGGCTAGTTTATTCCGAGTAAGGATTCAGCCCTCACTACTGCACTATGATGGTGTGGTATCTCCCTTTGCTTCCCCTCATCACCAGCTAGACACATTACTATAGCTCTCTCCAGGGATCCTATGCTGTGAGAAAATGCTCGTACACTGTAAAGATTTATCACTTGTATTGGTTTAATAAAGCGCTGATTGGCCAGTAGCCAGGCAGGCAATATAGGCAGGACAATAAGACTAGGAGAATTCTGGGAAGAGGAAAGGCAGAGATGCAGTCACCAGTCAGACACAGAGGAAGTAAGATAAGAATGCCTCATTCAGAAAAGGTACTAAGCCATGTGACTAAACAAGAATTATGGGTTAAGTTGTAAGAGCTAGTTAATAATAACCTAATAGGCCAAACAATTTGTCATTAATATAAGCCTCAGTGTGTTCCTTTGGGACTGAACAGCTGCGGGACCAGGCAGGGTAAAAACTTCTGTCTACAATCCTAGATCACTCAACCAAGACAGGGAAAACACACACACACTTGACGTGTATTTATATATTCATCTAAATTATTTTCTTTTTATATTTTAATAGGCATGTGTGAGCAATCATCTATCTCTAAGTCTGAGTGACTATCTGTCCCACTGTGTCCCACACAGGATAGCCCGTGTGGTTAGTTTTGTCAATCTGACAAGCTAGAGTCACCGGGGAAGAGGAACTCTAAATGAGGCTATGGGTAGATCTGTGGGGCATTTTCTTCATTAATGACTGATGTGTGATGCCCATCCCACTGTGGGTGGTGCCACCCTGGAGAAAGGAGTTCTAGTGGTTTAAAAAAAAAAAACAAAAACAAAACAGCAACAACAACAACCTGGTTGATCAAGAAAGACATTGGGAAGTGAGCATTCCTCCATGAGTGCTGCTTTAATGTTTGCCTCCAGGTTCCTGCCTTGAGTTCCTGTCCTGACTGCTGATGGGGAATCCTTGTAAACCAACTATCTTTAAGAGATGGGACCATGTAAGGGTGTGGCTTTGTGCCCTCTCTCTATTGTTCCCTCACAGCACAGCTCAACTTGGACTTGTTTCTGTTTTGGGAGTTTGCCCCTTATAATAAATAAAATATAACTTTTACCTTTTAGCTTGCCTGGTTATTTCTGAAATCAAGATAATTCAACAGACTCCCCTTCAGGACAGACTGACTAGGATGTATAAATCAAATACTCTTTCCTCCCCAGGTTGCTTCGCCGCAGCAATAGAAAGCAAACCAAAATAGCCTGGCACTTACAGTCTTCCTGCTTCTACCTCCTGAGTAGCACCAAGCTTAGCCGCCCTAAGTTTTATGGGATCATTTGTTTCAGTTTCCCTTGGGTTATGCGAACTTACAGGAGTGCATCTGAGTACTCCTAAGAACAGAGAATGTGCATGCAGTGTTTGTAAACCACAGCACATGAGCCAGGCTCTAAGGAGGAGTAACGGTCTAGGGAAGAACTCATGGGTACAGTACTTGCATGAGGGCCTAGTAAAATCCCCAGCATCACTAAGTCAGCCAGTGAATTGAAGAATAAAGTACAAAATTTCCCTGACATCTCTGAAAATGCCACCATTTTCTTTTTCTTTTTTTTTTCGGTTTTTCGAGACAGGGTTTCTCTGTAGCTTTGGAGCCTGTCCTGGAACTAGCTCTTGTAGACCAGGCTGGCCTCGAACTCACAGAGATCCGCCTGCCTCTGCCTCCTGAGTGCTGGGATTAAAGGCATGCGCCACCACTGGCCAGCTAATGCCACCATTTTCTGTCAATTGACTCAACATAAAGATACACAGATGTATAGATAGTACACTGCGTCACATATAATAAGTGGTAAAGTTAAGCTGTAGGAAACAACTCAAGCTGTAAATCAGGACTCATGCTCAGTGTGCTCATAAGCTGAGATGCCCAGTGGATCAGAGTAGCATCTCCCACCTCCCAGCTCAACAGAGGATACAGGTGAAGTGACCAAGTTCATGCCATCTTGTCCCCACTGCATTTTATGTCTGCCTACTCTACTCTCCGCCTTCCATCCCCCTCAAAAGCCACATCTGCCTTGGCAACGTTTTGAGGACTGTCCATGAACCTAACCATAGACTAGACATATTACACAAAGTAGCTGGTGTTCATGCAAGCTTAAACAAAAAACTAAAATAAATCAGAAATAATTGTCATGTAATGTCTGGAATGCAGTGCTGAGGCTTGCAAGAGAGCAGATGTTACTATACGGTATTATAACCCTGTCCCCAGTGGCATTCCCCTAAGCCTGGACATCAATTGGGATTTTGTCTTTTAAAATGATGTACCCTGAGCTTGGTCACCAAGAGACATCTCAGAAGCACAAGCCTGCTCTTGGTCTAGCCATTAATAAAATGTCTCAGAACTTTTCATCGGATTAATCAACCAATTCTTGACTGTTGGTAACCACCTTGTGTGGACCACTTCATAGGTTCTGACTAACCTAGAAAGGAGGAGACTGAGCTCAATGTCTAAACTGCTTTTTCTGCACATTTTTGCCTGGTAGAGTAAGTTGGATTTGAATGTGTAAAAAACAATACCAGGGAGTATTAGTCATTGCTTTTAAAAGTACTTTCAGAAAAAGAAATTATCTGAGTTCTTAACCATCAAATTAAACTTTTTGTAAGCTTATTAATTATATGGAAATAATCTTCTACTCAATAAAACAAACCAACTGATTTGATCTGACGATTCAGTAGAAGTGACACTCCATGTCACAAAACCCAAGCCCTATTATTACACACAGCCAACCACCTTCCAGGAAAAACAAATGGTTCCCAGGACCAAACAAATACTGGGCAAACCTACATGGCTGCCAGTCACATACCTGCTTCGGCTCCTCTCCACAGGGAAGATTCTGATGGACTTGTCGAAACTGGCAGACACAAACTCCTTCCCGGTAGGGGAGTAGTCCACGTCAAGTACGGCCGAGACGTGATCCATGTGGACCTGAACAGGCATGTCCAGGGCACGCATATCAAAAGTATACAAGCTGTAAAACATCATTAAATATTTCATTCAAATTTCTACAAAGAAGCCATAGGTCATATTAAAAGACATTAGTAAAAATAAAAAAAAAAGAACATTAGCTAAATAATGACCCCCCCCCTTAATAAGCAGTCGATTCTGAATACAGTTAAGACAATTAAGATACAGAGAAAAACACCAATAAATTCTTACTGCTTTGGAACATCACACAGAATAAAAACTAGCAAACCAATGCAACGGCTCCGTGGGTAAAGGCGTACCGTCAAGACTAGTGGACCTGAGCGCAGTCCTCAGAATCCACGTGGCAGGGAGAACCTCTGACCTCCACACGTGAATTACGGGTTGTGCCTGTGGATGCGCACACTCACAAACATGGAAGGGCCAGAGAGCAGCTTGGCCTGTGAGGACAGGAGCGCGCTGTCTGCATTCTGGGACAGGGCCCTCACTGATTCTGATTACACTGGCAATTCCCAAAGTAGGATAAAATAATTCTCTTTCCTTAAACCCCTCAACCTATGGCACTTTGTTAGCTGTCTGGACTAGGATAATGATAGACGCCAACACTCGCAGGCAAGCATTTACAAAAATTCATAATATTCTTATCAAAAGACAAGCCACTCTGGGTAGGGTATTTAGGAGCAAGTTCTAGGCCAGCCTGAGCCCATCTCAGAAAAGATCGAAACAAACAGCCCAAAGCACTGCTCCTTCTAAGAGCTTCCAACAACCCCTAGGCGTGTGAGCCAGGGCCTCTCTGATTCGGAGATTAATTTCTGACTTGACAGTTACAACACACCGTCCGTCTGGTGTGTGATTCCCAACACTTCCTTCCTTTAAGCACACTGCTTCTCTACAAGTTGTTTCAACACTCTGTGGAGGAAAACATGCAAATATGTTCAAATTCCCAGCACGTCAATCCACCCGGACAGGACAGCCTGTGGGAATTCTCGAGGCAGTGCCCACTCCACACCCGTCTTCCCACAGACAGAAGACCACAGCACCGAGTAGGGTAAACAGCCCGCCCACTTCCTACAGTAACAGCTGGATGCTTTAGAGCTGCATGAGTTTCAATTAAAACCTACTGTAAGAGGACACAGACCCCACATCAGACTCTCGTGTCTGAGCGAGCCTCTCATGCAGCCAAACTTTCTCCATAGCAGAGAACTCTGAACACCTCATCCTCCTTGCCTCAGTTTCCCCAGTGCTAGGATTACATCATACACCATCATACTCACCAAGAGTATTTTAAAAATAAGGACAATTATGAAAAACTAGCAGTCATTTCTTTTAAGAGATATGTCTTGTTTTAGGAACTGTATATAATTCTTTCCAAGACAAGAAGTGAGAAATTCCAAGAAGGCTCTGAAAAAAGATTATTTTGGCAAAGAGCTAGTTCACGATGTACTTTAGATCTTAGCGGAGAGGTCACTGTGCTGCAGAACGACTCTTGTCTTTCCTTGTCTTTAACTGCAGAAGCACTATTTCATTTCAAAGCATCTATTACAGGAAGGAAAGGCTTCGACGTGGCTGTGCTGCTAATGGCGCCACTGCACTTCTCAACACAGGAACCCGACGAGAGAACTTCCGGCAGTGCCACCGAAGAGCCTGCATTTCCACGTGTGAGCTGACACTGCCGTCTGCACTCTCTAATCTATACACACGCAGTGAAAAACAGACTCTTTACTATGTGCATGTGTGTGCACTACGGGTGTGCAGGGACCTTCAGAAGCCAGAAGAGGGCGTCAGACACCTGGAACCAGACTTACAGGTGGTTGGGAGCTGCCCAATGTGGGAGCTGGCATCAGAACACGGGTCCTCGATACTTAAATGGCCTACAGCAGGGATCACGCAGTTCCCCCTGTCTGGTTGAGGGAACCATCAGGTCTGTACTGTACTGTAACTCTCCAGCACAGGCATCACAACATGAGGGCAGCCAGACCAGGACATAGCAAACAATCATGGCCTTAGGCATGAACTGTCGCACAGCAAGGGTTTACCCAAAAACACCAGTTTACTGTTCTTTGTCTAAGTTATTCTAAAATCCAAGAGAATTTTTTTTTCTAAAAACTTCTCCAATTTGGGAAATTATTTTCAGCCAAACAAAGACAGCTTCCAAATTCACTCATGAAAGCGCCCTCAACAGGCGAAACGTGTTAACAAGGCCACGCAGCGAGCAGGTAAGTTTCTGAGAGACACTTACTTATAATCTTCATTTGCTGCAGTAAAGTGGAAAGCTTCCATAGGGTTCCAACAGATTGTATTTGTTCTCATCTCCAAGATAACCTGAGAAAAGATTACCCATCACCACAAATCAACATCTATGAAATAAACACATCTCCTACTTTCTTTTGGTCTGATTTGAGCAAGTACTTTAACATGCACAGTGCACAACTCAGAGCATGGGGAAAGAAATCAGTGACTATTCCTGAGAACACAGTGGTAACTACAAAAGACATTTACCGCCTCGCCCCTGAACTGCAGAGGACAAACTCAACCAAGCACTGCCTCACTGTTTAACACAGATAAATGCAATGCAACTAGGCTGAGATATGAGTGCGCCGGGTGACAGACGACAGTCATCTTCTTCCATTTCCAGCTGACGGCCTTCACTAACGCAGGCTGTGCCTGTGGAGGTGAGTGCTTGCCAAAGACTACTATTCAGTAACCTACAACTTCATGCCACCTAAAAAGTATGTCTTTTTTCTATAAATATACAGTAAGGCATTGGTTAATACCATCATTTTACAAAAGAAATACAGACAGAAAAGTTCCTCTATCACAGGATGAATAACTAATTTTGCACTGTTAATGAATAATGAATTTACTAATCTCATTCTTCCTACTTTTAATTTTTCTGAATCTATCAACACATGACAAAATGTTTTTTTTTTTTTCTTATTCTTTTGATAGAGTCTCACAGAGCCCAAGCTGGCCTGGAACTCAGTGTCAGGATGACCTTGAATTCCCGATCCTCCTGCCTTCACCTAGCAAGTGCTAGGACTGCAAACCTGGACCACCACATCTAACTGACAAAAGGAACGCTATACGTGAACTGGGCCACATACTCGTGGCACATGAATGACATCTAGCCCTTCTTGTGCCCTGACAATACTACAATGCTTCATGTCAACTTTAAACTCTTCTTAAAATGGTAGTGCACTCCACGTACAAACAACATTTTCTCTTGACCGTCGGCTTTGATGTCTAAGTCCTGAAACGACCATGGCGAATGCAAAGACTACTGAAACCTCACCAACAAGACAGTGCTGTCTGACAAAGAGTCGAACTGGCGTCAGCATGTGATTAAAACAGCTGCCCATACGGATGAGTTCTAAAACCGTTTTGAATAAAATAATGGATATGCCCTCCCCAAATTAGTACATATTAAGTAATGCAATGAAATATCTTTGATTTTAAAAGCTTCAATTTAGCAAGTACTAATGCACCGGCACTACTGAAGTCACAGAGACCGAGTCTAAACTCAGTGGAGAGCTGGATGTGACCACCGTCGTCACTTGATATACTGAACGCCTTAACAACTATGACACACAGACGGGACCAGAACTCACCTTCTTCAGAGGAGTGGCTTGCCGCATATCATACAGAACTATATTCCTATCAGAAGCACAACTTCCCAGGATAAATGTCTAAAAATAATGGCAACAATCACCAATTAAAAGCCAGGCTTGGAAACAAATGATGTCTATTTAAAACAAAAATTATTTATCTTTAAGATTTAAGTTAAATATTAACTGTAACACTGAATATATCCCATTTTATGAGGGTATAATAAATCACCCATAATCTCAGCTAATTCAAGTATTTTCATGGTTAAATCTCCATGCAGATATTTTAGGTACTGGCAGTAACAGTATGCCCTGTCTCTAGCAGAGCACATTTTACTTACCTGCTTGCCAATGTAAGACTTAGTTACTGCTTTTCACTGCTATAAATAAGACTTCAGGAAGTATTTTCAGACATTAGTGGTATTAGTGAATCAAAGTGTTAACGATTTCATGACTTGTGACATTTAAGGTTGCTGATTTTTTAAAAGTGATACTAATATCACTGTCATGTGAGAATGCACCTTTTATTACAGCTATGACAACATTTCCTGAACACTCAAATTTTCTGCTTTATTAGAAGTAAACATTCCCTTTTGTTTGTGGCTGCTGCATCAATCTGCCCTGTCCCTTATCCAACTGAGTGTGTGACCGTGTGCCTATGTGTATGTATGGTTTATGTGTGTGACCGTGTGTCTATGTGTGTGCATGTATGGTTTATGTGTGTGACCGTGTGCCTGTGTGTGTGCATGTATGGTTTATGCATGCATGTTTGCTTGTGCATGCATGTGAATAAAGGTGCATGTGGAGGTCAGAGGTCAATGTTGGATGTCTTTCTCCATTGCTCTCTGTCCTATCCTGTCACAGGATATCTTCCTCAGCCACCAGCTGCTCCACTGGCTGGTCGGCACGTCCTGGGATCTGTCTATCTCTGCGCTCCATAGCACTGGTTGCGGACATGAGCTAGTAGTGTGCCCAGCTCTTACATGAATATTGGAGATGCAAACCCATGTCCTCATGCTTGCTCAGCAGGCTCCCTGAGCTATCTCCTGAGCCATGTGTGTCCTTCCACAGGAGTCTTGAGCTCACTATGCTGTCCAGGATGGCATCAAGCTTGTGACCCTCAGGCCTTGGTTTCCAGGCATGTACCGCCACATGACTTACGACACTTATGACAGGCCTTGGTGTTGAGTGAAAACAGGCTGATTCCACTTGTGCGTGTCCAGGGTGTGCACATGTGGGGGTGGATTCGCCTGTGCCTGCAAGCCAAATGTGCTGCTCTAGCCTTCACATTCTTTATTTAGCGCATGCGTGTAATCTTCACAAGTACGCACATCGGGAAATAGCCTTTCAGGAGTGAGTTCTCTCCTTCTGCTACATGGGTTCCAGAAATTAACTCAGGCTGCAGGCTGGAGGTATGTGGGCCAGTGTGCTTACCTACTGAGCCATCTCCCCCCTCTTCTCAGCTCTATAAAAAAATCTTTGAAAATTCATTTATTTTATGTGAATGACCATGTTGCCTGTATGTATGGCTATGTACCACATGCATGCCTAGTGCCTGTGGATGCTGGGCACCAAATCTACATCTTCCACAAGAACAGCAAGTGATCTTAACCACTGAGTCATCTCTTCAGCTTCACTATCCCCTTTATTTTCTAAGACAGTCTTTCGCTGACCCTGAAGCTCACACCATGTTGGCTAGAAGAACTGACCTGTGAATCCCTGGGATCCCTGTCTCTGCACCCTAACGTAGGCTACAGACACGCCACATGCGTGGCTTCTACATGGGAGCTGGGGATTCAAGTTCAGTCCTCACGCTTATACAGCAGGCCTGTTTCCCACGGACCCATCTCTCAGCCCCTGACCCCACTCCTTGTAACACTCTTCCTTAGTCATGGTTCCAGATAGCACAGCTCTTGGCTTCTGTCTAAGGCCACTTCCGGTCGCAAGTAGAGCAGGAAGTTATTTACTAAGCAGTTGTAAGGTCAGCTAGTTCCTGCCATGTGCACAGAATTTAATGAAATAGAAACAAAGGGTAAAAACATGATCCGGGTCCCCTCTCTTCAAAAGCCTGTCTCAATTGTTGCTTCTGAGATCTGTTAGCTGCCCCTTAACCTCCTAACTTTTAGTAGCTTTGAGTGAGACCAGGGCCAATTTCTAAAACAGACTTTGAAATGAACATAGCAAAAAGTTCCACCTGGACTAAATAAATATAAACTTTCACACCGCAAAATGTGGCAATCCTCAGTATTAACTTCTGACTTTACCAGAATTTTAGGCTTCAATATTTTAACAGAAAATTAATTATTAATGAATAAAGGAAATAACTACTCTCTTTGCTCACAGCAATCTGCCCTGCCCTTTCCATTAGCTTTAATACAGGATAAGAGGACACGCACATCATTTGCTTTTATCACTAAGTCAATTCATAAGATTAAAAAAAAAAGCCAGTGGACAAATAGAGCTATTAAATAGGCAAGTTTGAAAACCATGGTCGATAGGTCATGACCAGTAATTATGATTTCACAACTGCCATTAGCTCTTCTGATATGTTCATCAAAATAGGAAAGCAAAATATTTTGCCCCATCAAAAACTAGCAATCACTGTCTGCCTGTGTTTCCTGCTGTGTTACTAATGACAACCAAAGAGAAGATGGGGGAAGGAAGATGCAGGAAGCACCCAGAACACATGGCTCGGACAAAATCAAGACTAGGGATCAGTGAGCCTTCTCCATAGACAGCCAGGAAAAAGGTATTTAGGTTTTACGGGCATGTGATTCCCAGAACAACGATTCCAAATTTCCACTACGGTAAAGAAGCGGCTGCAGACAGTACAGTAAGAGGGGAGCTTTTGTTCTAGTGAGACGCTGTAACAGGCAGTGGATACGCTGGCAACCCTGCTCTGGGCCCATGGGCAGCCTCATGCAGAAGTGTAAATAAATACAGGCGCATTCTGGCGGCAAGGTAGCCGTGTCTGCAGGCCTCTTGGCAATCCGTCCAGCCCAAGCTCACACTGCTGCAGCACATCGTGTCCCACACACAGCATGAACACTGCTATACTCGGCTGCTCTGGCCTAACCATCTCTTACCACACTGGCTCTGAGAGAGTCTGAAATCTGCCTTTCAGGATTTCCTCGTACAAATTTACACAGTAGCTTCCTAGTAACACCGAAAGAAAGGGTGTCTTGACTGAGTCTTCTGGATGTTGAGGTCATTTATTGTTATGCATTCAGAAAAGATCAGGGAAAGGTCTGGAATCCAATGGCCCCATTAGCCTCAAGGCCAGCCTCTCTTCCCAAGTTTACATACAAATAGAGAGCAATTGCTGACCTCATGTCTGCACAAGACCGTGAAGGAACTAGGAATAACTCATATTTCAGAGCAAAGAAGACCTGTAAGCACTAACCATGTAGTCCAAGAGTGGCCACGCGTATTACTGTGAGGCATGGGCATCTGTGACTTACAGACATGGACCAGCATGCTCAGTGCTCACTCTCGTGACTCCAAGAGGGCAAAGGCAAAGGAGCATCATCCTCAAAGTACAATAATACAACCTGATGGAACAGTGTGGAGAGCATGGAGAGGAAGGCTAATGAGAGGCTTGGGCAAAAGGATCACAAGTGTAAAACCAGTCTGTGATACCCAATGGCTGTCTCAAAAACAAAACCATAAAGAAGCAAGTATTTATTTATTTGGAGTCTACTCTGAGGTCAGCTGAGAGGTCACAGAACCCAGATATTATAATGGAAAAATTAAAAATGCTGCAGGATCCCTGGCGGCAGCAGAAATGCTGCAGGTCCCCAAGCGGTGGCAGTGAGCCAGGTGGTGGCAGGCAGCAGTCCTGAGAGCAGCCAGTCCCAGGACAGGGAGACATGTGGCAGCGAAGGTGGGCGAGAGACAGAGACATGGATAGGCACGCCATGCAGAGTGAGATTGTGTAGGACTCTCACCCCTTACTCTCAAAGGGGCGAAAAGAAACTTCCTAACAAAAGGTTTTCCCAGGAAGATAGTGGCCTTCCCCTCTCCCACCTGAGAGATTCCCAGCACAAGGTCACTTAGCTCAGCCCGGCCAGCCACCTGGTACAAGCTGATGAAGATGGCCTAACTCCGACTTAGCAGAATGGGAGGGAGCAAGTCCTTGCACCTGTGCCAAAGCAGCTTCAAAAAGCCTCTCTGTAGTTAGACCTTTAAAAGCTTACCCACAGAGGAGACACAACTCCTGCACCTCACTGCGGCGGGTCAGAGGTGGGTTCCACATGTGTTTGTACTGTGCTGATTAAACCTTGCTTATTACAGTCTGGGCCTCTCTGGTGTCTCTCTCTGGGGTCATAATCTGGGCACAACAGTTGGATATTCATTTAGTGGTTATAGAAGGGAGGGGAGAAGGGGAGAAGAGTAGAGAAAGGAAGAGAGAGAGAGAGAGGGGAGAGAAGGGAGAAACGGAAGCTGCCTCTCCAGGAAGGAGACAGAAAGGAAAGAGAGACTAAGGCTGTAGGCAGGAAGGAAGACCTGCCTGTCTCAGCAGATGGGGGAGGGAGTGGGCATGGCTTGTCTCTTAAAGAGACAGAACAACCATTACAGATATAACCTGGAAAACTTATCAAGTGCCAGAAAACCATTCAAATGTAGAAAACGTTTCCTAAACAGGGCTCAGATTTCATGTTAAACAATAAGCAGAACATATTTTTTAAAGAAACATTACCTCAATGGGGTTAAATTTAACACTGCATATACTGTCAAATCCCCAGTTCATTGAGCACACCGGGCTGGTTCTTTGTTCATCCCAAATGTCTACTTGCTGTCCACAGGTAGCGAAGACGGAGTCTTTCCAGTGATGGTCAATGCCAGTGTACACTGTCTTTGGAAGCAAAGAGTGTCAGACATGTTCCCCTCACTAGGACTTTAGACCAGCATACTTTAGAAATCCTTGCTACAAAGAAACTTCTTTCCTGTTCTCCCACAACCTTTTACCACAAACTGTGCAACCGAGCTTCCCACATCTGGGGAAGTTACAGGGTTGGCACGTCCAGAATGTAACAGGCAAACTTCACTCTGGAAAAGCCACCCTACCAATCATGCTATCTCCCCTTTGGGTAAATAAAGAAACTTCTTTGGAGTCCTTCATTAAAGGGCAAAAAGTGCCAGATGGCAGGGGTGGCAGTGGACACTTTTAATCCTAGCACTCAGGAAACAGAGGCAGGAAGATCTCTGGGTTTGAGGCCAGTCTGCTCTACAGAGTGAGTTCTAGGGCAGTCTCAAAAAACCAAAGGAAAAAAAGTATTTAAAATGCTAAAACATTTTACAAAAATGAAGTCAATTTTGTTTTTTGAACTACTAATTTGTTATCACCTGTAAATTTTTTTCATCCTGTACACATATCCTACCCCCATCTCCCTTTAAGCTGGGCAGTGGTGGCACACGCCTTTAATCCCAGTACTTGGGAGGCAGAGGCAGATGGATCTCTGTGAGTTCAAGGCCACAGGTTGGCCAAAGACAGAATTCCAAGACAGCCAGGGCCGCTGCACAGAGAAATCCCATCTCAAAAAACAAAAAAAACAAAACAAAACAAAACAAAGCAAAAAGAATATTCTGAACTTGTTGAAACCAGAAGCTGTACCTAAATATACATTAATGCGTAAGAGTGAAATAAAGCAGCGGATATTTAAAGATTAACCTGAGCTTCAGAATTTTGTATGCTTAATATAGAATGTCAGCGTTACAAAACACGTGCTAACATAGAATGGCAGCATTACAAAACACGTGCTAACATAGAATGTCAGCATTACAAAACACGTGCTAACATAGAATGTCAGCATTACAAAACACGTGCTAACATAGA
>JAQHUG010000057.1:3363261-3376223 GCA_028555095.1 Dicrostonyx torquatus | reverse complement strand
CTCTCTCTCTCTCTCTCTCTCTCTCTCTCACACACACACACACACACACACACACACACACACACGAGATCGTAACCTCTAGTAACCAAGAGACAATTCCAGCTCCCTCTTCTCTCACGTACTCTCATTCCCTCTAAAGGCAAGACACTTCTGTCGCGGTCTCCTGTCATTTAGGTTACCAAGAACTAATTCATAAAGGGTCGGTCGGCATGTTAACGGGGAACAGACCAGCAAAGATAAGTAAAACTCACCAACTTCATTTTAACCATTCTCTCCTCAAACTCTCAAGAGCAGTTACGTGAAAACTGACTGCTTTAAATCTCTCATCGTTTTTCCTTCCCTCCTCCAGAAGTAGATAATCCGGAGTAGTAAAATGTCCAAAGCAGCAACTAAGTTTTAAGAAGTCTTGAGCCAAGCTTGAACTCACGAGTTTGGCTCAAACTCCACTTTCCAACAGCTACAAATCTGAACACAGAGAGATACAAGCTGAAAACGGAAAGCATTCTTCCCGTTACTGTAGACGAAACAACTTCCCACTAGCGGAAAATTCTCAAAACGGACTTAAAGAGATGTGGTCTACAAGTGGACAGAGCCGCCTAGGCGAAAAGGAAAAAAAACGAGACGAGAGCGCTGGCCTCCCGCCCCCTTGCTGCTCGAAACCTGCCCAGACGCAGCTAGCCCGGGAAGACGCGCCTTCCTCGGCTTCAGCTCGTCTCACCTCTTTGTATGTCCAGCTTGGTTTCGCGGACATAGTTGTCGGGGTTCCGGCTCAGCATCTTCACCTTCATCTTGGCGGCTCTGGGTCTCGGGCCCCCACGAGCCTCTAGCCGGGTTCGGGTTCCGCCGGCCTCCTTGCAGACACGCGACTTCCGCCTTCCGCGGGCCTCTTCCCGTCACGTGGCTCCGCCGCGTAGAGCCGGCTGGCTGCTCCGGACCCCACGGCGTTCCGTAGTCGCTCCTTCCGGGGCTGGAGGCGGTCCTTCAGTGGTCGCTCGCGTGACGTCAAAGGGTAGGCGGGCGCACGGCAGCCGTGGGCGTGGCCGAGCGGGCTCGTGCTCGGGTCTAGCCGTCTGTCTCTCCCGCGTGTGTCCCGGGCTCCCGTTCCGGAAGTGGGCTCGCGTTCTGCCTTCCTGGCCCCGGGCCGCCGCGACTGTCGCCACGGTGGCGGCCACTACATCTCGTCCCACGTCGGCGGCGCTCGGCGCCGTCGTGCCGGCCAACCCCGAGCCCATGACAGGCCAGGGCCAGGCCGGGTCGGCGGCGTGGAGCACGGTGTTCCGCCACGTCCGGTACGAGAACCTGGTGGCTGGCGTGAGCGGCGGGGTCTTGTCCAACCTGGCGCTGCACCCGCTGGACCTGGTGAAGATCCGCTTCGCTGGTAAGAGCCGGCCCACGCCCCGGGCGGCTTCCATCGCTGTCAGCCCCAGCGAGCCGCTAAACACCCAGAGGACACGTCGGTCTCCCCAGCCTCCGTACTGCAAGGAGCGCCCCGAAGATGATGCTGTGTACCCGCGTTACCTGGAGCTAGAGTCTAGGAAGGGAGACCCGGCTAATGTACCTGGCCCGGCCTTCCCTGAGTCCCGTTACCTTAACGGATAGGGAAAGCGGGTGAAGTTTGAGAGTGTCGCAATTGACCCTCCTGCGTCATTCACTCTTGGAGGTAGTTTGAAGTCTTAGGGCAGCCACGTGTTTGGCTGTGTAAAGTCAAACGAAAGTGCAAGTCCTTGAGCTGGAGCATAGTCCGCCACGCAGAGTAGGCACTGAGTTTGGGATAAAAATATTCTTGAAGTTGTCTTTAGTTTGGAGTATTTATAGTATGCATTGTCCAGTGAAGGAAAGAGGGGGTGCTCCACTCGAAATAACTGTATTCAAGTGTGAATGAAGCATATGGAAATTATCACGGCAGTTTATGAATTAACGCCAAGCTGAATTCCAAAGGTGATCTTTGGTAACTATTTGGAAACGATTTTCTGTTAGCTCAATTATTACAAGCCAAATTCTTCCTGGAAAATCAAATCTTTAGAAATAGCTTTGGTAGAATATCCTAATTTTATTCAATTTACTTGATGTATGTGTGTCTGTTTCAACAATGGTATCCAAGCTACAGAAGTATCAGCAGTTTCTTGCTGCTGTCAGGAAACTTAAAAATCTAATTAACCTAAATTATAAAGGGAATTCTACACAACATAAAGTCAGAGCAAAGTAGAATAAATCCAAATACAAAATAGGAATACAAATACAATTTTCTATATTTAAAGAAAATTGGGGCTGGAGAGATGGCTTAGCATTCCCACAGGACCCACACGGAATTCCCAGCACCCACTCTGAGCAGGTGGCTCATAACTGCCCGCAGCTCCAGCTGCAGGGCATGCCAACCCCTCTGGCCTCTGCAAGCCCCTGCACTCACCTGCAGTACCCACACAGGGACACATATAGGTAATTTAAAATAATAAAGGTAAATATTTAAAAACCAAACACAGGTGACTCACATGTATCTGTAAAGATTCCATGGCTAATCTCAACAGGATTAATATTTTAGCAGCCAGAGAGGAGACATTCTATGATGGAAAATGGGTGATCCTTGTGGAGTGTATCCTAGATACCACAAAGACATATAATTCCGTGGGGTTTGATATGTATCTATAAATAATTGTTGTAATAGGCCGGGCGGTGGTGGCGCACGCCTTTAATCCCAGCACTCGGGAGGCAGAGGCAAACGGATCTTTGTGAGTTCGAGACCAGCCTGGTCTACAAGAGCTAGTTCCAGCGCAGGCTCCAAAGCTACAGAGAAACCCTGTCTCGAAAAACAAAGAAAAAATAACAACAAAACAATTGTAATAAACAGAACTATTGACCAATAGCTTTCATGGAACATTTACTAGGAATGCATTGTTCCCTTCTGCAGATGATGGCAGGGATTGAGGGAGTCGCTCAGGTCACAGATTGTAAATAGCAATCTGATTTGAATTCCACAATTTCACTCTAACACTGCCCTGCACTGAACCGCTCTCCAGAAAAACTCTGAATCCCTCCTTAGAGTAGCTTCTCGAGGTCTGGGTCTGGGTCCTCGTGTCCCTCTCACGCAGCCTCCTGAGGAGCAGAGGGAAGCTGAGATTTTTTATTTTGGAATAGGGTTAACCAAACTGCTGTTTGGACAGTGCTGCGAAGCGACCAGGCTCGGGGAAGGGGAATGCTTGGTACCTGAGAAGGTTCTTTATTGGACGTGAGAAGAGTGTGGGACACTTGGAGAGCAGATAAGGTGGTTGGTGACAGAAGAAGTTGAGATTAGATAGTAACCCCTAATTGAAGTCCTTCCACGTCAGAGCAGGCCTGCTTAGTAAAACCTGCAGCTTGAGTGGTGATGGGAGAGACATTTCGGAGGGTGAACGTGGAAGATGAGCCATCCGAGGGTTTCCAGTGCTGGGGAGGAAAGGGTTATTCTTATTGCCCATCATCCAGGAAGTCAGGGCCTAGTTCTAGGCTGTAACCTGGAGGAGGAGCTGAGGCAGAGGCTCTGGAGGGTGCTGCTTACTGGTGGTTTCTCATGGCTTGCTCAGCCGGCTGTCTTACACAGCTCAAGACTACCTGGACAGGAATGGAGGGAGGGTGGCATCCCCACCTCCACACCCTGCTCTGGGCCTCAAGCAGATGCCCTACAGACTTGCCTACAGGTGTTATAATGAAGGCATTTTCTCAGTTGAGGGTCCTCTTTCCAAATGCGGTGTCAAGTTGACATAAAACTAACCAATACAGTCATCAATAGACATTAGTACTGAATACTTCCTAGAGTTTGTGGTTTCTTGTAATTAAGCTGACTTCATAAAAATTACAGTCTCGCACTGAGAAGGGAGGTTAGCCCTGACTGCATGTGCTGTGAAACCAAACGGTTCCATGACTCCGGGGCAAACTGGAGCTCCAGCTGTCCGCGGTGTTAAAAGGACAGAAGTGTTACGTAAGGAAGGCGAAGGACTAGTTGAGTTTCCCGTGGGAAGAGCGCTCCAGCTGTGAGTTGGTCCTAAGATCAGGCAGGCATGGGATGAGTGGCAGTCACAGAGATGCAGGATTTGGGCCAGCAAGGCGGTGGCCCTCTTCAGTGAGACAGTGACACAGTGGCTGGGACATGCTGGTTGAAAGGGGAGAAATGTGGCCGTGGGTGAGCCCAGTGGTGCATGCTTAGCTGGGCACCCGCAAGTGTTAAGCTCAACACCAATATCACAAAAAAAAAAAAAAGTAGAATTCAGTCATCCATGTAAAACAAGTTAGGGAATTTATTAATTAAGAGAAACAGGTTCTTCAGTTGTGACCAAGAAAAGGAGGATAAAACTAAAGGGACAGCGCCTGAAACAGTTTGTACTGAGGTGGTCAGACTGCAGCTTTTAAAGCCAGTGTACCGAAGTCTTCAGAAATGACTCTAGAACTAATGTCTTCTGTCTGGGCTCCTCCCGGATACCAGCTCTTTCTTCAGTTCTGTCTTTTGTCTTCCAGTGTTACCACGGGCCCTTCCGGTGATGTGAGATCCTCCGGTCATTTAGACTGAAACTCGCTGTCTGTACAGCAACTTCTGTCTGACATTAGGGAGACCCACATTCAGGCCTTCGTCTCAGTCGTCTCTTGTCTTCCCTGCCTTCGAGTTCATTCTGCTTCAGGCACCACCATGTCTTTTTTTAACACATTGTATATAATGAGATTTTTTTTTTACCTTGGTAGTAGGATAACTATTATGTTTTTTCTTTTGTTTTTGTTTGCTTGTTTGGTTTGATTTCGTTTGGTATTTCAAGATGGATTTGGTTTCTCTGTGTAACAGTCTTGGTTGTCCTGGCACTCGCTCTGGCCATAAGCTCAGAGATCCGCCTTCCTCTGCCTTCCCAGTGCTGGAATTAAAGGCCTGTGCCACCATGCCCATCTGTCTTGTTTACTTTTTTTTTTAATTAGGAAAGGAAAGAAGAAAGCAATAGTGTTTCTCCAAACAAGTATGTGATTATTTCACACATAATTGGACACAGATTTGAGAAAGACAATGCCTTGAGATCATAGCCAAACTTTTTAACATGAAGCTATCTATCTATTTATCTATTTATTTATTTATCTATTTATTTCGTAGTTGGGTGAGCTGTAAAAACACCACCAGCAGACAGAACAGCTTAAACATCACAGAGATTGTTCCCTTGGGGGCCTGAGGGCTGGAAGTCCAGGACAAGGCACTAGTGGGATTGGCTTCTAGTGAGAACCTCTCCTTGGCTTGCGGATGCCTTTTAATCTTCATCCCCCTGGAAGGCCAGCTCAGGTGCTGTCGCATTGAGGAGGGCTTCCCTTGAGCTCTGGAGTTAATACAGTTCTCCCAGCAGCTCCCAGCCCAACATTTGTGCCACCAGATTGCCAGGGATGGTGCAAGGTGCTTGTGTTTGCTGTCCGGCTATCTAGCTGAAAGCCTTCCTGGTCTTCCTTACCTTTAGTCCACACAGTTATTACATATAGATTAGCTTCTCGGGGCAGTGAAGCAAGCCTTGGTCTGTACCTATGGAAACACAGGTGCTCTGTGTGCCTTCTGTCTCACAACTAAACTGTGAGAAAACTGGAAAGATGCACAGACCCCAAGGGGCACATCAGAAACGTGCATGCTACAGCGTACTTCTCAGAAGCAGGTCGCCCTGCTGCCCGAATGTTTGTATTGTGTGTAAATTTACAAACTTTAGGAAATAGCTGATACTGTGTCCTCTTTACAAAGAATGCTGGAGCTCAGAGGGGTGTGACCGTGTAGCTAATAAAGGAAACTGGATGCCCACCCCAGGTCCGTACATAGCCCGGTGCACTTTACTCAGAGTTTAACATCGGCAGGTCAGGGTGAAAGAAGCCAGCTCTTCCCCTTTGCTTGGCACTCATAAACCGTCATGGTTCTTCCTTTAGGCCCCGTTCTAGCAGGTGAAGGACGGCAAAATTGGGCGTGCTTACAGGTAAAAGACTATAGTTAGTGTGAGCTGTTTGGAAGGTATTTTCACTGTTAATTTTTAAATTTACATTTATACACTTTGTCCCATGTGAGTTCTCTTTCTAATGGCCAATGATAAAGAAGTAATAAGAATCCACAGAAACTGCTTTACAGGATATCCTTTAGAGAACCCACATCTTTAATCTCAGCCTCGAGAGGTAGAGGCAGGCGGATCTCTGAGTTCTAGGCTAGCCTGATCGAGTTCCAGGACTACACAGAGAAACCCTGTCTCGGATGAGCAGCCCAGCAGAAGGAACAGGGCGGGCATATGAAAGTAACGAGAGGGAAGAATGGCATAGAAACAGTATAATGACATACGTGTAAAATTGCTGTGGTGAAGCCCGTTTCTTTACATGCTAAACCTAAAGCATTGGTTTGAAAGATGAGAACGGATTCACACGTTGGAGAGAGTGGGTGTAGGAAGGACAGAATGGCTATGAGATGGACAGCAGTCACGTTTTATCAATATCTTATTCGGGGAAATCTCATAACAAGGAAAAACAGTTGTACTCTGGAGAACAAAGGACCTTGCAAAACTCTTTAAAATAAAATTATTTGTATTCTAGATTTTCATAATATGGAACGTGGTTTTATAATTTGGTTTCATTTGCATGATATGGAATGTTCCCTGTTTTTGAAATACCTAATATTCTACTTCTAGGATTAAGTGACTTCTTAAAACAGTAAAGCAATTGTACACTGCATTGTCCCATATTGTCTTCCTACAGCCTGCACACAGTCCTCTTAAGCATCCCTCATGCCCCCAAACTATCCTATTTCAAATGTGTTTTTCATTCCCTACAGAAGCAGAATAAACACTAATGCCAAATTTAGCCAGGCATAGTGGCGCTCTACACTTCAGAATACTGCTGCCGCTTAAAGCCAGACGGCGGCATTTTCTGAGATGTGGGCAGGTCCCTGAGAGCTTTATGTGGTAGAATAGAAAGATAAAAAGGGCCTTTTGTTTTGGTTTGGTTTGGTTTGGTTTGGTTTGGTTTGGTTTGGTTTTAAAGATTGTTTAGTTAAAAGGAAACAAGAGGGGTGGTGACTGGTCCCCGAGAAGACTGTAGCGAGCAGAGCTGCGAGGACCCAGGATAAGAGCATTCTGGGAAAGGATGGAGGAGACTAGTTCAGTCCTAGAAAATAGTGTCCAAGGGAAATACTTCGGTCCTTTCTGTGCTGATTGCATATGTGGTGGTAGAGGGAACGTCCAGCCTAGGCTGTCCTGTCCCCAGACTCCTTCCCCGAGGGGATGGCCAGGTGGAGGCTGTCCTGTCCCCAGACCCTTCCCTGCTTCCCTCAGATCTTGCGGGCACTCTTGTTAGAATTGAAGCAGCTGACTAGTTTGATTCTTTTAGTAATATTTTTATGTGTATGTACCATTTGAGTGCCTGATGCCCGCAGAGTTCACAGGAGACTGTCAGATGCCCTGGAACTGAGTCGGAGGTGGTTTGAGCTATCACGTGGGTGCTGAGAATCTCACCCAGGTCTTCTATAAGAGCAACAAGTACTCCAAACCGCTGAGCAGTCTCTAGCCCCCGAGTAATATTTGTAAACATTTGAGCTCATAATCTTGAGTATCTGTGAGAAACATGCAAGTGTTTGGGGTTACTTAGAGGCCACTTCCTGAAATACTAGCGGCTTCAGTGTGCTCTGGATGAATCTGGCAGTCTCCTTTGGTAAACTGATAGATGTAGTAATTTACAAATACTAACTATCCCAAAAGAATTTCCTCTGCCTGAGATTGTTCCCGTGAACTTACTTCCTTCACGGCTCTGATGGTGTGCTGTGATCCACGGGCCAGCACCTCTGCTCACCTGTGTATTCTCCCTGCAGTGAGCGACGGCCTGGAAGTCAGACCAAAGTATAAAGGGATTTTACATTGCTTGACTACCATTTGGAAAGCTGAAGGACTGCGAGGACTTTACCAAGGAGCAACCCCCAATGTGTGGGGTGCAGGTCTCTCCTGGGGACTCTACTTCTTCTTGTGAGTAGATCTGGGGGGCTTTTACTTTAAAAGGAATCTCTGCTTTAGTGTTTTCTGCTTGTTACCGTTTTTCACATGTGAGACTGGTGAGTCATTTATTAACTTTTTTTTTATTATTTGAAAGAGTTGGAAAGCAAAGTAGCTTGTTACTTCCTTCCTGCCAGCTGTTGTCAGACACAGGGTTGCTAACAGGGTGAGATGGGAAAACATCCTCACAGAAACTGTTGCTTTGGGCCAGTGGTGGGCGCACACCTTTAGTCCCAGCTCTCGGGAGGTAGAGGCACGCAGATCTCTGAGGTCGAGGCCAGCCTGGTCTACAGAGCGAGTTCCAGGACAGCCAGGGCTACACAGAGAAACCTTGTCTAAAAAAGGAACAAGGAAAAAAAGAAGGGAAGGAGGAAGAAAGGAAAGCAAAAAGAAGGCATTGCTTTGAAATGTATTCAGGAGAGTTGAAGTGGGCATTGAAGAACCTTTGCTTAGGTGAAGCCACTGTACAGCCTGCTAACTATGGAATTTACGGTGACACTGTACAGCCTGCTAACTATGGAATTTACGGTGACACTGTACAGCCTGCTAACTATGGAATTTATGGTGACACTGTACAGCCTGCTAACTATGGAATTTACAGTGACACTGTACAGCCTGCTAACTATGGAATTTACGGTGACAGGGTGCAGCTTCTTCGGGAGTTCTGTGGTGCTGGGAGCATACAATACTCTGGTGCACTTTTTTTTATTTTATTTTATTTATTTTGTTTTTCGAGACAAGGTTTTTCTGTAGCTTTGGAGCCTGTCCTGGAACTAGCTCTTGTAGACCAGGTTGGCCTCGAAGTCACAGAGATCTGCCTGCCTCTGCCTCCCGAGTGCACCACCACCGCCCGGCCTCTTGTGCACTTTTAATAGCCAACGTAGACTAAAAAGTGGTCACTAAATGGCTATTTATTAGTGGTTTTGTAGGTATTACAGTAGGAACCGGAAACTGTTTTCTAAAGTGAATCCCACAAGTTTCAATCCTTAAATTCAGTCCTTTTCTTCCTGTATAAGAGATCAGCTCCAGAATATTCTCCAAGTACTGAAGTACCATGACATGGTCGCGTATTTATCCTCAGCGAGGACCCCAGATTGTTTGAGAGAGCATAGAGGAGTGATGTGATGCCCGGGGAAGTTTAAAGCAGGAGGGACAGGCCTGGGAGGACCTGAAACACGGGTCACAGAGGTCCCTGGTGGGAAGGGGACGCAGTGGCCAGATTCCTTTGAGATATACTGACCTGCCCCATCGTCTTCATAGCTCATTTACCTGTCCGCTGCTGCCACTATTTGGGACAGCTCCCATTGCATTCCTCTTGAAGCCACAGCAAGCTCCTGAGCAGGTCCGTCCACCTCACTGAGTAAAGGAGCATGATCACAAAGCCTCATGACCGTGTGGAGGAGCGTGTGCTGCTGTGAGCATCTGGCCTGGCCACTGTGTCTCCGTCACTGCTGTATTGCTCTTGTACAAGAAAGCATTTACTCTGTCCCACTCCAGTGTATAATGCAGTGTGTGTGTGTGTGTGTGTGTGTGTTACTATATCCCCCAAGAGTATCTTAATAACAGGCTATGTCAATAAAGTGTTATATGACAAGAATTTCTTACAATAGAACAGTTTACTTTATGTTAAAATATTATTGGTAGAGTTTGAAAAGTTTCTCTAACCAAAAATCTTTGAAAAGGAAAGTGGTAATCAGGACCTGATGACCATCTCTAATCCCAGCCCTTGGTAGTTAGGGTCAGGAAGATCAGGAGTTCAAGGTCATCCTTTACTCATAGTAACTGTAAGGCCAGCCTGGGTCACAGAAGACCTGCCTCAGAAAACAAACTAGGGATTGGAGAGGTGGCTTGGTTTGGAGTCGTTGTTGGTTCCCATCCGTACATGAAACAGCTCAGAACAGCTTGACATCCCAGCCCCAGCATCTGTGGGCGCACAGATGTGCACACACACATAATAAAAACTGATTTTACAAACAAATAGCAGAAAACAGGCCTGGTTTATCTTTCCTGCTCAGAAACACTTAGTGGCTGTTTCCTGCCACACAAGACTAAATCTCAGCCCGCCTCTCGTGAGGCTTCTCTTCCCTATCACTTCCTCCGTGTGCTTCTCTCTCCTGTTGAAACCCTGCCTGCCTCAATACCCAGGCCAATGCCACTCTATACAGGGACCTCTGGGATCTCTCCGAGTGCTCAGGACACCGCTGTTGACACTTTGTTAAGGACTTAGTATGCCAGTGTCCTTGTTAGCCTGTTAAAGGATTCAGCACACGTTGGTCTCTGTCTGTCAGAGAGCTTGTGACTGTTGCTGAACATGAGCTCGTCTGGTGCCTTCTTCGCAATGTCCGTGTCGTCACAGCATCTTATCCTCCCAGTTGTCCTGTGCTGCTGGTAGTTGGTGAAGGGGTGTGTGTGTCTGTGTGTGTGTGTGTGTGTATACATATATATATATACATATATATACACACACACACACATATATATTTATTGCTAAGTGTATTCGTTTGTGGCAGGGTATTACACTCCACTATGAGCTATTTCTGGCATCTCTATCCTTAAATAAGGTCTTCATTTGTGGTTGCATTATGTGTTGACTTTTTCTTTGGAGGTTAGGCTTTAAAATGGATGTTTGCTTTATGACTCGTCTTCAAATTAAACTGCTTGTGTTTAATATTGTTAGTTACAATGCCATCAAATCATATAAGACGGAGGGAAGAGCTGAGCAGCTGACGCCAGTAGAATACCTCATCTCCGCTGCTGAAGCTGGTAAGGCAATGGATGGCATCACCTTCCAAACTTAATTCCTTAGATGGGGGCGGGGTACTTGAGTGTACTCTCTGAAGGTCTCTCTCTGTGGCCCAGGTTGGGCTCGTGACCTTTTGCCTCCAGGCTTGATTTTGTTTTTTTAAGTCCTCCCCATTAAACTGTAGAGGATTAAATGTGTTCACCTAATTTTATGAAGTTAGGCATCCCCAGACTAGCATGGTTTGTGTGGGGCTAGAGAGCTGGCTTAACACCTGACGAGCATTGGCTGCTCTTCAAAGACCGAGCGTAGATTCTCAGTGCCCACCTGGTGGCTGAGCCATCTGTAATTGCAGTTCCGGGGCTCCAACACCATCTTCTGGCCTCGGAGAGCACTAGACACACACATGGTGCACATATATACATGCAAGAATGACACCCATATACGTAAAATATTTTGAAAATTATTCTTAAGAGATGATTTGGATATAGTGTTTTCAGATGATGTAACCTAGGAGCTTTATTCTCCGCTGCCGTGTGTGTGCCATCAAGGTAGACAGACCGTGAGCACTCAGAAAGCCTGTTTCCATCCTTTGCATACCTTGGTTTCTTCGTGTCTACCGAGTAACCATCTGTGTTGAATACTTAGCTGCGTGCAGAGACCTAAGTCATCAGAATTTGATATTTATTAACTAAAAAAATGTCCTCAGGACACTCAACAAAGGAAAAATTTAACCAGATGTGTTTTTTGGCAGGGCAGGAGTTTTCTGTTTGTTTTGTTTTGTTTTGTTTTGATAGACTCAGTAACACCTGCCCAAGCTGGCCTTGAAGTGATCTTCCTGACTCCGCCTCCCGGCTGCCATGGTGCCGCCATACCTGTCACCAGATGAAATTTTTAGCAAAATGATCACTTCTGAAAAGATTATAAAATGTGCCTTATCAGACTATAATGAGGGGAGGGGCACAGTGACGACTTTGAAAGGGTTTGAGGAGGATTGTGGTGATCTTGGGACTTACCTGTGCAGCTTGAGGAGCCACCATCCTGTTTCCTCCCCTACCACAGCCCCTCCGTTTTATGTGCCTCTCGGAAGGTCTAGCCTCTACCCTAGGCTCCATTGTTTAGGAGTCTGGGCAGCTTTGCCCTTTCCTCACAGGGAAACTTCAGCACTCTGTCTATTAATCTACCTCTCACTAACCACAGGAGGAACTTTCTTGACCACCAGAAATGAAGTTTTCCTTTGGACTCTTGGGCAGTGTCTTAGAGACCACACCCACCCCACTCTCCCAGATGCAGAAATAACATTCCATGTCTTGTTCTTTGAGAACATGCTCAATTGATTGCAATATCATTGCCCTCATTTTCTTAATTAAATTTAATGACCTACTTATGTCCCAGTCGTTTTGTTATTGTTTTGTTTAGTTTTTGTTTTTAAGACAAGGATTCACTGTGCAGCCTGACTGTCCTAGAGCTCACCATGTAAACTAGGTTGGCCTTCTAACACAGAGATCTTCCTGCCTCTGCCTCCTGTATTCTGAGATTAAAGGTGTGTGTGCCACCATGCCTGGCTTTACCCCATTTCTTGATCAACTGGGACGTCTTTATGTTATGTGCACACTGTTGAGAAAAATTTTCCTTTCTAATAAACTATTCTTAGTTTGGATTAAGCGAAACAGTACCTATAAGCTAATTAATCTTTCAATATGATTTTAGGAGCCATGACGCTCTGCATCACTAACCCATTATGGGTGACGAAAACTCGCCTTATGCTACAGTACGGTGGTGTTGTTAACCCCTCACAGAGACAGTATACAGGGATGTTTGATGCACTCGTGAAAATATATAAGTATGAAGGTGTGCGAGGATTGTACAAGGTAACAAATTATCACGAATATACGTTGAATAACTGGAAATTTTAATTAATACTGGCTTGTGTTTTCTTTTTATTTTGGTTTTGAGTCAAAGTCTTGCCATATAGCACAGTCTGGCCTTCAACTCTCCAGCTTCCTAAGACCATAGAACACTGAGATTATAGACAGGGCTCACCATACTAGCTTCTTTTCATTGTTCTGTACATCAGCTCGTTTTCTTTTCTGAATGGCCTACATTTGGTCCTAAAAAGAAACCAAACTTTTTTTTTGTTTTGTTTTTGTTTTTGTTTTTCAAGACAGGGTTTCTCTGTAGCTTTGGAGCCTGTCCTGAAACTAGCTCTTGTAGACCAGGCT
>JAQHUG010000057.1:3290942-3302606 GCA_028555095.1 Dicrostonyx torquatus | reverse complement strand
CACTGCCAGCTGACTCTGGGGCTCGAGGTTTTCGGACATTTCAGCTTAGCCATTTAAGCTTCCCTCGTTCTCTGGATGGACACATCGCCGGTGTGAGTTCACAGCAGCCGGACTCCTCTGCACACGACCCGTTCACAGCAGCCGGACTCCTCTGCACACGACCCTGTGGCAGCTGCTAAGCCCTTTGCCATCTGGAATCAAACTCTCGGACTTCGACTGTGGGCAGTGAGCTATCGCAGATCCTGCTTCCCAAGCAGAAAGGCAACAGCAGGGCTCCGTGTGGTTATTAGAAATTACATCTTTCGCCTCCTGCTGGGTGTGTGCCCTCTCTGTTGCCTTGGCGATGCCGTGTTTTCCAGAGGCAGCTCGTGGACACACCCACTGGTGGCAGCACATTTCTGGGTGGAACGGAGGCAGCAGGAAAACTGATTTTATCCCAGACTGGTTAATACCTGGAAAGCTTAAGTAAGATTTCTTCAAACCATGAGTAGTGCAGCCGTTATGGATTCCTGTGGACGATCCGGGTCCTTAAGAGGCCTTCTGTTCCGTGTAATTCTGCTGAGGATCCCTGAGACTATCTCATCACATCTTGGATGACTTTTGAGTATAGTCGTACACTGTTCATGCAAAGTTTACTGCTGCAAATGTAAATCCAAAGGTCTTATGCGTTTTAGGCCAAATTTCTTTCATTGAAAATGCTATGTAATTCCTTTTAAAATTGTATCTATTTATTTTATGCATATGGTATTTTGTCTGCATGTATGTCTGCACAGCATATGTATCCCTGATGCCTGTGGAGGTTAACAAGATATCAGATCTCCTCTGGGATGGTTGTGAGCCATCCCCTGGGTGCTGGGAATCAAACCCAGGTCCTCTGGAAGGCCAACCAGTACTCTTCACCGCTGAGCCATCTCTCCAGCCCCAAAGTGCTATGCAAGTCCTTTAAAAATTAATGTCACCTCTAAGTTTCTGGACCCTTTTTGAGTTAAAGACTGACTTCATCACACACGCACACGCGCGCGCGCACACACACACCTGTTTCCTTCCAAATTTAATAATACTTTCAATGTTCCTTTAAGGTATTCAAAATGAATGTCTTTAAACTTCAAGCCTTCTATTTATAGGTACTAAGCCAAGAATACACGAATGGATATAGTTTTTTTAATTAAACAAATCAATAATATTCCAACTCAGTTATATAGTAAATGATAAACTGTGATCAAGGAAGGCTGTTTGAAAAGAATTGAAGGGCGTCGTTACAATAACAGATTCATTTAACACATTGCCCTATTGAAAGGTTGGCTGGTGGCTTGCAAGCCTGTTTCTTCTCCCTCCCAAGCATCCTTGAATATGTCTCAGCCCCTCTGGCTGCCAGGTATGGATTTATGCCCACACTCTGGCAAATGGGTAGTGGTGAGAGGGTGCTACTTCTGTCTGTGTAGTCTTCCGCCGGAGGAAGGATGGGCGTGGCCAAGGGCGGGTTGAATAATCTCAGGAACACAGTACCTGTTAGGAACAGGTAAGATTTGTAGTTCTAAGATTGGGAGGCTTATTAACCACGGCATTAACATTAAATGTTTAATGTTAACTAATATTGACCAAAAAAAACATGTTTACTAATACTTTTTGCCCATCACTATTTTGGAAAAAAATGTAATATAGATTAGGATTTTTAAAAAATGGATTTATTTTAATCAATCATGCCTGATTAATTATAGAAAAAAACACCTTTTTTTTTTTTGACTCTTTGAGATAGGGTCTCTCTACATAGGCCTGGCTGTCCTGGAACTATATAGACCAGACTGAACTTAAAACCACAGAGATCTGCCTCTGCCTCTTGAGTGCTGGGATTCAAAATGGGTGCCACCATATCTGGTCTAATAGATACTATTTTTAAAACCTTACATATAGATACGTTATGTGGATGAGTGTTCTACCTATGTGCACGTCTGTGCCTCACCTGAATATCAGGTGCCCAGAGAGGACATTAGACGACATTAGATCCCTGGAACTGGAGTTAGGGATGGCTGTAGGTGCTGGGAATCAAACCCAGATCCCTCTAGGAACACGTGCTCCTAGCTGCTGAACCATCTCTCCAGCCCCCTAGATACTATTGTTAAAAAGAGTTTGTTGAAGGCCAGGCATGGTGGTGTGGGCCTGTAATCCCAGCACTCAGGGGGATTAGACAGGATTGTGATTCAGAGGCTAGTCCAGAGTACACAGCAAAATGTAGGCCAACTTTGGCCAGCAAACCTGTCTCAGAGCAAACACAATCACAGGTATAAACAAAACTCTCCTCCTCCAAGGATTTCGATTGGCTTCTGCCTGCTGCATGAGGGTTCCTCACACAGAACCACCTTAATCCAGTGTCAGGGCCAGAGTTTTCCTAGCCTAACCAGAGAGCGTTAAGCTGTTGCTTTCAGCCTGTTGAGGTCACAATTCTAAACTTGGCTTTTTGTGTTTTTTTTTTTTTCTTCGAGACAGGGTTTCTCTGTGGCTTTAGAGCCTGTCCTGGAACTAGTCTTGTAGACCAGGCTGGTCTCAAACTCACAGAGATCCGCCTGCCTCTGCCTCCTGAGTGCTGGGATTAAAGGCGTGTGCCACCACCGCCCGGCCACAATTCTAAACTGTCGGCAGGTCCTGACCCTGTTCTTCTGTCATAACTGCAGTCTCTGAGGCTCTTCCCGTAACACCTCCTTGGCGACATTTCACATCAGCTGACAGCCCCAGACAAACCCTGTAGATGCCGGGGTTGGCGACGGGGCTTCCCCTTCTCCCAGAATTTACCCCCCAATTCTTCATTGCTTTATCATCTGTTTAGTGCCTGGCAGGCAATACTGCTTCACTGCACTGCTTTTGAGGACAAACCTGGGGAGGTTTGTTCAAATGACGTCAACTGCTGGGAACAGACAGGTGGGGCCCTGGCTCCCTTTGCCTTATCCAGCAGGTCTCCCATTGGCTCTAACATGTTACAGAAAATATAGCTACATAATAGATACTTTGAGAAGAAACTGTTGTGGGATATTACTTTAACGATGCCTTACATTTGTTTATGTTGTAGACTATTACTTTAACAAGGCAAAGATGTGCTACATTTGTTTATGCTGCATTTGTTTAACGAGGAAAAGATGTGCTGCTTGGCCTGCCTAAGGCACCTGATTGGTCTAATAAAAAGACGAATGGCCAATAGTAGGAGTAAAAGGATAGGCTGGGCTGGCAGGCAGAGAAAATAAGAGGAGAAATCTAGGCTTGAGAGAGAATGGGGTAAAAGAGCAGGAGTCATCCAGAACCCACCAGCCAAACATGGAGTTGGACATACAGAATGAAAGAAAGGTAAAAAGTCCAGAAAGAAAACATGAATGAAGAGAAACAGGTTAATATAGATTTAAAAAGCTACCCAGGAACAAGCCTAAACTAAGGCCAAACATTAATAACTGACAGTAAGTCTCTGTGTCATGAATTGGGAGCTGGTTGGTGGCCCAAAGGACCTGGCACAAGACACTGACAAGTGCAACTGTCCTCATAGTCCTCAGTTAAAAAGAAGCTTCTAGTTTATTAGCTAAACCATAAATAATCTGAAAAATTACACCATTCCCTGTGTAAGTTCTTAAACATCTCGTCACATAATACAATCCTTTCTTTATACAAAGAAAGTTTTATTGATGTAAAGATCACACAAAAAAGTTCTTGGGTACAAGGATTACAAATGTGGAAAAGTTAGCATTTACAACATTTTCCATACAGTACATGATAATTTAGACTGTAGCAGATCAAACAGGCCAAAAGCATCCCAGAAAATGCTGCTCATGAAATAATACTTAACGAGAAACAAAATTAAAGAAATTCCTTAGTGTTTTCAAGTACGTTGTTCGAACTACATCTGTTCATGCAGGGCTACACTCCCATCCTTTTCCCTACTGTTGTTAGCACACTTTCTTTTGCATGTTCTGTTGCAGATATGAGTTTTGCATGGCATCTGAAAAAGATACAATACAAAGTGTCTGTAGTAGTCTAAAAAAATTAAGTTTTAAAAAAAGGATGAAAACTAAATATGGTGGCTCAAGCCTTTAGTCCTAGCACTTGGAAGGCAGAGACACTTGGAACTGTGAGTTCAAGGCCAGCCTGGTCTACGTACTGAGTTCCAGGACAGGATCTATATAGTAAGACCCTGTCTCAAAAAAATTATAAAATAAAAAAGTTATGAGCAACTATAAATATCCATAATTCAATCTCGAGTGGTCACAAAACCTTAAAAAATTAAAAAAAAAAGAAACTCAGTAGCTTGGTGTGATTTATAAAACTAACATTTCACCTGCTAACTTAAGATGCAGAAGGCAGGAGGCAGGACAAATCTTCTTTCAAAGACCTGTGAAATCTTCAAATGTCAACACTTACAAAACCCACACAAGAATTCTGTTTTACAAGTTTCAAAATTCAGTGTAACAGCGACCATAGTATCAAAGTTTAAAAATCCAATGTAACAGCTACCATAGTATCAAAGTGTCTAAAATATCAGAATGACATCATAAAAATATTTGAATCAATTTTTCAGGATTTTCAAAAAAATTCAAATACATAAGTCTCTTTTCAAATATATATATTTACATATAAAAGGTTCAATGACAAGTTTTAAATACTTCAGTAAAGAAAAATCCTGGTTTTATATCAAAAGAATGAAACAGCATAACATCTTAAAATACTTTAATGAAAGAATCTTCACAAATAGAAGATTCCTCTAATGCCCTCCCCACCCCCTACAGTTCAAAAATATTATTAACCTGAATGTTTCTGCTTTTCCAGGTATAAACGCATTGTCTTATTCTTGAAATCTGCGCCTCCCCACCCCCAGTATAACAGTAGACAAAAAGCCAGCAGTGGTGGCCCACGCCTTTAACCCCAGCACTCAGGAGGCAGAGGCAGGCGGATCTTTGAGTCTGAAGCCAGCGTAGTCTACAGAGTGAGTTCCAGGACAGCCAGGGCTACAGAGAGAAACCCTGTATCAAACATCAAACAAACAAACAATTAGACAGTAGATAAAGCTAGTTTAAGTGCAAAGAAGAATGTAACCGTGATTTTTCTTTCTGCAGTGCTGGGAGATGAACCCAGGTCCTCAAGTATCAGGGTGGGGGCTCTACCACTCCGCTACTCTCCCTGCTCAGCAGTGGTTTTGTAAAAGAGACGAATGCATTGTCACCTCCGGAGGAATATCACTTTGCTTCCAGGGTGGACGAGATAAAATGTTTCTTCAGGTGTCTGAAAGAACAGCTGCACCCTGCTCTTTCCTAACTCCGGAGGCTGAGCTCACGAGCAGAGAGGCGGAGCCTTTGAGGCTGCTGGGTTCGGAAGAACTGGGGACCTGCGAACTGTTGCACTTCACCAGGCCAGTCTCAGTAGCATCACTCTTTGGGCTTACCCTAGAAAAGAAGAAAGTTGACACGACTATGCAGAGGCACAAAGGATGCCAACCATCCCTCTAACTGCTGCTGGTTTACCCGTAAGCAGCTGCGGCGCTATCAGAAGACAATCCCCTAAAGCCCTTGGGTAACTTCAAATCACAAAGAATTTTCTCAGATACAACCTTTGCTGACCTCAGAGACTTCACCCAGTGCTGTCCTGTATAGCCGAGCCTGGTATCTTGGTATCTCGCAGGGAACAATTTCTCAGGCAGATTCCTGCTCCCAGCATTCTGATTCCCCGGCAGTGTTAAAACACAGTTTTAGGAATACAAAGATGAGCAAGACCTCAGCTCAAACCCAGGGGAGGGTAAAGCATCTGGCTAGTTACAGCCAGGTATATTATGGGAGCACAAAGTATATTCAGCCCCGTCTGAAAGGGCTTAGGTAAAACAACCTTGAGTTTGCTATAGTCAGCTGTCAACATTCTGGGGGGGGGGAATCCCCAAAACACAACCAACCCTGTGCTTTGGTTGCTTTTGACCATTGGGGAAAATCCACCGTATCTTTTCATGTTTGGAAACTAAAAACATTTTAATAATCATCATTGTATAAAGTATCACCTTAGATACAGAATGATACAGTGTGTCCTGTTTCCTTGAGATGCTTCTTTCTTGCTACTTTTATAACTCAGGCTGGCCTTGAACTTGCCTGTATGTAACCTGGGTTGGCCTCAAATTCATGACCCTCACAACCCCAGCTCCGCAGCGCTGGGATTCCAGGCATGGACCGCCATGCTCGGCTATGACATCTGATGGGGGTCCGACCTGCATTTCAGATACACTTTAAACACTTATCAAACTGTCAAACAACTCTTAGCGATTACAAGAAATGAACATCCCTTTCCAACTCAAACCTAATATATTAAGACCTCTTAAAACTAAGAATTAAACGATTAAGTAGCGCATCTACTGGCTGAAACCAAGCTTCCTTGAATGAAAGGTATCGGTATCTTATCATAAAATGCTCTCATTCCAGATGCAATATGTGCCAAAAAAAAAAAAAAAGACAAATAATGCTCTATTTCAAATGACAATGAGACAAGAGTTGGTGAAACTCACCTTCCTTCACTCGGAGCCCCTTCCGACACAACACTTTTATCCTTCACACTGCCGGCTCGGCCTTTCCTGTCGTTCTGTTCCACAGGGAGCTTGGAGCTGGACGCTGCCAGGGAAGCAGGTTCGCCACAGTCCTGATCCTTCGCTCTGGGCGTGTTTGCTCTGTCCGCTCTCACCTCTTTCACGGATGCTTCCGGAGAGGTCTGGTTTTCCGTGGAAGTTTCCTGTCCCAGGTAGTCATGGTCAGCGATGGCCACGGCAGAGGTGCCGTGGTCTGCCGTCCCTCCAGTGCTGGTTCCCATGGACTTGGAAATGACCTTCAGCTTGTGCGTGCCTGGTTTGCCGTGTTTCTTCTTGTGTTTCACCTTAGAATTGTGCTTCAGAAAGAACTCACAGGACTCTTGCAGCACTCGCCGACTTTCACTGATGGGGCTGCGGGGAAACCCGGGAGACAATGTGCTCAGACGGTCGTAAGGGCACAGACAGACGCCTCAGTCAGGGGTTCTATGTGCTCTCTAGCATTTGTAAACACTGGGAGTCCTAGATCATGAAATCTTTTGTGCAAACACCTTCTTTGCTTTTGCTAACAGAAGCAGCATGCTAGTGAGAAATTAAAACAATCAGAAATCAAAGCCTGAAGGCAAAGGAAATACAAATCAGCAATGGGACTGACTGTATTTGTGTCACACAGAAATATGCTAAATATAGGGGTAAGCCAGAGAAAGAGGACACAGGATAACCTATGACCTCTGCTTTCTAAGGTTAAAGTTCACAAGTTATAGTGAAGTGAGAGTGGGTGCTGTGGGACAACGGTCTTGTTCCCTGTATTGATTTGTTACTTGTACTGGTTCAATAAAATGCTGATTGGCCAGGCAGGAAGTATAGGCGGGGCAACCAGAAGAGAATTCTGGGAGGAGGAAAGGTTCAGTCTGCAGTCGTCACCCAGACACAGAGGAAGCAAGATGAGAACGCCTTACTGATAAGAGGTACCAAGCCAATCATGGGCTAATTTAAGATGTAAGAATTAATTAATAAGAAGAGCTAGACATCTGTGTATTTCTTTGGGACTGAACAGCTGTGGGACCTGGTGGGACAGAACCCTCTGTCAACATATGGGTACATAAATATGAGATAAAACACAGATAACAAAGAAAATAATAAAGCACTTGTTAAATGTAATTTCCAGCCTTCAAAACTTATTAGTGAAAAAGCAGATAGTTCTGAATTAAAATATTTTGGAGGCAGGGTCTTGCTATCCAAGTGAACCTCAAATTTGCCATCTTTCTGCCTCTAGCCATCAAATGTGGAGGCTACAGGTAACCTCCCCATCCAGCTACAGTTATGAAATCTGTACCACAGAGTTCAATAATTAAGTCAATCAGAAATAAAAAAATTATAGCACATTACACACAATATATATAATGAATCTAAATGACTATTTACTCCTGAGCATACGTTGATATTACGGGACATTCCAATAGTCTAAATTGTTATCATTTTAGGTAAAAACATCGATATGTTGTTCTGTTTCCTTTAAAACAATCTTATGGCAATTAGTCTGCGCTTACTCTCGCTTGCGGTTTCGTCTAAAGAACCCAGCCCATTCCGTGCACGTCTTTTTGCTTCCAACCCAGAAGACCGCAGAGATGCCAACAATTAGTGTCATCAGATATTTGATCATGAATAAAGCCAGTTCTGGTCGGGCTTTCGGGTTTGCCTACAAAAACAAAATAATAACGTAAAGAAAAACCTACATTGTCAAGGTAAAATGTGAGCAGATTACACATCTTCAGTCTGTTTCACTGCAAAAGGTTTGAAATAAATAATATGAGAAACAATATTTTAAGTTCAATACATTTTTATGACGTTCTGAACAAGGAACTTTTAAGTATATCAAAATATGGCTCTCAACAGACAGAGTAGTAGATGATCTCAGGATCTTGGCATGACCTTTTCCTCTCCTATTGGTAGAGGGGCCTCGCATAATTATTAAAATATTTGTCTGCAAGTATTTACCTATTTTCCTTCACTATAATCTATGTTTAAAATGTATTTAGGGGCTGGAGGGATGGCTCAGCCACTGAGAGCTCCTGCCGCTCGGTTCCGGCACCACATGGTGCATCCCAACTCTTTTGTCCTTCGTGGCATAGCACAGGCATACATGTGGTACATATACATGCATGCAGGCAAACACTCATATGCATAAAAAGAAAAAAATTAACAGACAACCAAACTCATATTTCCTAGCCTTCCGCATCAATGCACATGATAATAAAATTTGTTTGGTCATCACAGAACAAATATTAAGATGTGGAAATGTAGAAATATCATAAAAAGTAAAATCATGCTTTTGTTTATACAAACATTCTCAAATACTATTCTAAGTGTCCAAGTGTTCTGCAGACTGCATCTTGTTTATTCACTTGCCCAGAGCCCCACCCACATCAGCACAGGCAGAGCTCTGCAGGCTTGTCCCTTTGAGGGCAACTCACCTGGCCCTATCTACACACATCTAGGTTACTCCCCACCCAGTCCCAACTGCACGGAATGTGGCAGTGCCCATCCTTGGATTATCCAAAGTGAGTCTTCAGGAGAAGCCAAAGATCAGGAATAAAGAGGGAGAGCGGGAGGGAGGGGAATGAAGGTCCAGGGCCTTACAATGTTCAGCAAGTCCTCCGCCACTAGAGTACATCCCCAGACACGTCACAGCTATCTTAGATTAATGAAGTTATTGGAGAGTCTCACTGCATTGCCCAGGTTGCCTTCGAACTCAACAATTCTAGTTCAACCTCCCAGGCACACAGGCACACTGACAAAATTTGCCTTTTAAAACCCCCCAAATTTTTATTTAACAATTCAACTGAAATGCTTTCAGAAATTATATATTTTCAGGAATTTACAATTTTTAACTTTAAAAACAGCTCCTTACACTAATCCTAAGCATCAGAGACACAAGAAACATTTTCAATTGTGCGTTTTTCTCAGTTAAGAATGACAGGAAGGGCTGGGCAAAAGTCAAATTCTATTTTTAGGAACACACACTGCGTAAAAGGTTAAACCCAAACATAGCATTTTCCTACTAATTGAGGAGGTGAAAAAAAAAAAAAAACCAAACAAATGTCTCCAATTCAGTAGAATTTACTTTTCCTTTTATCCCTCTGATGGGGCCTATTCTTCATAATTGCTAATCTGCTTTTATAACCCAATTTAATTGTTTTCGATTTAATGCTTAACATGAGTGCAGGAGGCTTGCTGCTTTATAGCTGTAACTGGAGGGACCACTTGAGGAATGAACTCTGAGCACGTCACCCAGCCTGACCGGTACGCAGGCCATGGCCCCCTACGTCTGGTAGGTCTTCTCGAACCGACCATGGCTAACACAAGTGCACCCTGCCAGGACACGAGAAGCAAATGACAGCTCCTACCTGGTAAGGACACGGGATGCGGTACTGGCGGCAATGGTCGGAGAACCAAGTTATCTCCCAGGTGATTCTGTTCACGAGCTCATAGACATAGCAACCAAGGAGGGTCACCAAGGGCACGAGATACAGGCCACTGAAGACTCCAATTCGAATCATGAACTTCTTGAGTTTCTCTTGGTTTCGGCCGTCGTGCTGTATGACTTGTCGGACGTGATTCAGGGAAATGATGCCAGCTAGAAGGAGAGACAGCCCCACGAACACGCAGAGGCAGAGGGGCAGCAGGACAAAGTACCGAGAAGCATCCAGATCATACAGGCCGACGAAGCACACGCCGCTAATATTGTCCCCTTCGACCTTGTTCATAGCGAGCAGCATGACGGTCAGGAACCCAGGCATGCCCCAGGCGACCGCGTGGAACCACACCGCTTTCTGTTCAATGGCCTCACAGCTCCACTTTCTTCCCGCGGCTAGGAACCAAGTAATGGTGAGAATTACCCACCACACCGTGCCGGCCATGGTGAAAAAATACAGAAACATAAAGACCACGCTGCAAGCCTTATTCTTGGACCCCAGAACCACCGTGGCCCCGAGCTCCAGCTTCTCGTCTGCCTTGTTACAGGCTGTGCTGTTGCCCAGCAGAAAGCCCACGAAGTACATGAGAGAAACGATGCTATAACAGACAGAGTAGTAGATGATGGGTCTCTCCGGGTATCGGAACCGCCGGACGTCAATTAGAAACGTAAGAAACGTGAACAGGCTCGCACAAAGGCAGAAGATTGAGACGATTCCTATGAAGCTTTTGGCAAAGTCTAGTTCATCACTTTTAAAATACATGTTGGGGCAGGGAGGGGCACACTGGTCAATTCCCAGAAACTTGTAGCCTTGTTCTCCTGAAGCCTTGAGATGCTTTGGACACCAGAAGCCAATGTCTCTTGGGACTTGTTCTGTTTTCCTCTGAGGATCAGAGAGCTCTGTGTGTGGATCGGGAGTCGCGGGAGCACCGTCGTCACAGGGCGGCAGTCTGTAAAGATCCCAAAGACTCAGTGTGTGAGGTCAGCAGCAGCTTGGAATGGCATTCCCACTAATTCTCGGAGAACCTCGTGCAGGCCCACAGTGCACTCTGATCAGATTCTCGCCTCTTCCCCAAGCCCTCTCGGGTCTACTCCGCTTTCTCTTATGCTCTCCCAGTCTAAACCACGGCCCTGTTGCGCTCATAGCTGATGGGAGATGGCAAGGCTAAGAGATTATCTTTAGCGTTGGGTAGAGTTTCGAAACCAACTAAAAACTGGTTGTTCATGAAGTCTCAGATCATATAAATGCATCAACAAGAAGACAGGAAGCCATAAAAACCTACTTCCTCGGAAGATAATTAAGCCACATCATAATTTTAAATATTTTCTGCTTTTAAGACAGACTATTTAAGAGGATGTAGAGTTTACTTAATTCGGTAATTCCCAGACAAAATACTGACTTGCCTAACTATGGCGTATGAAATATAATTCCCAAGGAAATCGGCCGTTCTTCATCTCCAGGTGCATGGGACCGAGTGTGAGCCTCTGCACACATGGGACTGAGTGTGAGCCTCTGCACACGCGGGACTGAGTGTGAGCCTCTGCACACGCGGGACTGAGTGTGAGCCTCTGCACATATGGGACTGAGTGTGAGCCTCTGCACATATGGGACTGAGTGTGAGCCTCTGCACAGGCGGGACTGAGTGTGAGCCTCTGCACA
>JAQHUG010000057.1:3258393-3270518 GCA_028555095.1 Dicrostonyx torquatus | reverse complement strand
GCCACGACACTTCCAACTGAGCACACTCTGAAGTGTTCAGTTCACCTCCGAGGCTCCTGGAGTACCTGTGGGAAAACTATAGCCATTTTACACAGTGCGCCCTGACAGCAATGTAGCTGGGTCACAAATATCTGCTCTCCTTTAGAGACTTGGGTGTAAGAATGAAGAGAGGTGATAAATGACAGCAGGACAGAGTCCCCGGGATTCCTCCAAAAAGTGCGCGCGTGCTCATACGCGCGCGCACACACACGCGCGCACACACAAGCAAGCGTCTAAAAAAGCCAATCTACAACAGAAACACTTTTGCTAATATGTCTGTAGACCCTGACCATTCCTTTTATTTCTAATTGAATATTGACACTTTAATAGCACATACTAACAGGTAGAAGAGTTGTTTGTTTTTATAAGTTACTTCCTTTACACTGTTTAAAGCAGAACGGCCACATGCTGGTCCAAACACAATGCATGACTCTGCTTCAGCCTGGACCTCAACAAAGACTAATACACTATTCCTGTTTCCATTTTCCCTAGAGCAACCCCAGTCCGAGGGAATGAAATCATTCTCTCGCAGGATGTCAGCCTCATAGTTCTGAAGCGATGCTCTAGACAGAAAACAAAGGAAACAGAATGGAAAAGCAGCCACCGTTTGTTTTCCCACCAGGGAGAGGTCAACTGCGCAACATCCTTTTATTACAAAGCCAAGCGATCACTCAGAGCCACACTTAACTCTCTGTGACACAAATGACCTTATGCTGAGGTAATAAAAATGGAGGAGGAGAAACGGAAATCTCTTATTTCAAGCAATTTCTGAAGCAAAACTGAAGGTCCTTTTGACCTGCGATTAATTTGACTAGAAATTCACATAGAGGAAATACATATAGGTATGGTGGTCCGCACCTTCAATTACCAGCGCTCCAGAGGCAGGGGTGGGTGGATCTCTATGAGCTAGAGGCTAGCCTGGTCTACACAGCAAGTTCTAAGCCAGACAAAGCCATGTAGTGAGAAGTTGTCTCAAAAACAACCAACTTCACATGGCGAGGCAGAGTGAGCTGGAGAGAGAGCACAGGAGGAGACGGTGCTCGTCGGCTCTTCTAGAGGACCCATCTCCGATAGCACATCACTGCCTGTAATTCCAACGCCAGGGGATCTGTGCCTTCTTCTGGTCTCTGCAGGTACCAGTACTCGTGCAAAGCTTTCACACAAACATATGCACACACACACACACACACACACACACACAGAGTTCAAAATTCACACTTGGAGTCTGGCAGGACGGCTCAAGGAGTGTCCTAGATATTTTCTATTGCTGTGATAAAACGCCACAGCCAAGGCAACTTACAGAAGAAAGAGTTTATTTGGGGCTTATGGTCTCTACCCATGACCATCACGGTGGGAGCACGGTGGCAGGCAGGCAGGCATGATGCTGGAGCTCTAGCTGAGAGCTCACATGTTGATCCACAAGCAGGAGGCAGAGAGAGAGAGAGAGAGAAAGAAACTGAGAAAGGTGTCAGTTTTCTAAAACCTCAAAGCCCACCCACAGTGACACACCTCCTCCAAGGCCACCCCTCCTGATCCTTCCCAAATAGTTTCCCCAGCTGGGGACCAAGTAGTCACACCTTGTGAAAGCCTAGGGGGCCTTTCTCTTTCAAACCACCACAAGCAGTGAGAGCCCTAAGCATGGAAATCTAAGGTCGAGTTCCCAGTACCCACAAAAGAAGCTGAGTATGGCTGTGCATGCCTGTGACCCCAGCAACGGGGGCAGAGACAAGTAGGTCCCAAAGACTTGCTGGCCAGAGAGCCTAGCCAAGGCAGTGAGATTCCAGTTCAGGGAGAGACCACATCTCAAGACAATACAGTGGAAAGCGACGGAGAAAGACCCACATATTCCTCTGTCTGGCCTCTCTGTGCCCTACCACACACAAATGAAGAATTCACGTGGAAAGTAAGTAAGATACAGCCTGGGTAACATACTATTAAGAATGCATAATAATGTTTATTTATTCCATGATATTCTTTCTGGAATAAGGGCTAGCAAGGTACACCTCACAGGCCTGCCTACTGCCGACTTTTGCAGACACACTGAAGTTACCAAACACAGCCATACTTATTTGTTCACAGACTGTCTATGACAGCTTTCCTGCCCAAATTGCTGTGCCAGAGACTGCTGGTCTATAAAACCAAACATACACGGCCCTTCATGGGAAAGGTTTAGGCGGCCCTTCATGGGAAACTAGTGAGTCTTAAACGTTAACAAATCCTAACACTGGAAGAGCTTGTTAACAGCCATGCGGTCTTCAGAGATCTCGGTTTCTACGGTGCTCAGAAGCAGCTGTCTACAAACGAACCTTCCCTTCGAGAGCCAGTGTTCTATCTTATCTAATCACAGATTAACAATGTCCCCTAATTATCTAAACTCAGTAAACGAGACTAGCTAGTAGAAAATGAAAACGGAGAAGAGCTGACAAGATGGCTCAGTGGGGGAAGGCACTCGCCTGACAACCTGAGTTAGATCCCCAGAACTCATAGTGGAAAGAGAAAGCCAATTTCCACTAAGTTTCTGACATCCACACTGGCACTGTGCACAACCCATCTGTACACACACACACACACACACACACACACACACACACACACACACACACCACTGTACATATACACACATATAATAATAATCTTTTAGAAGAGAGAAATGGGATAGATTTCTTGACTTACATGGAATTTTCGGTAGCTAAAAAAGTACATTTGAGGCAGGCATGGTGGTGAGGGCCTATAATTCCAGCATTCAGAACATGGAGGCAGGAGGATCATGAGCTCAAAACCAGCCCGGGTTAGACAGCCAGTTCTAGGCCTGTCTGGAAAACACAAGAAGATCCTGTTCATTAAAAAAGAAAAGACGCCAAGCGGTGGTGGCGCATGCCTTTAATCCCAGCACTCGGGAGGCAGAGGCAGGTGGATCTCTGTGAGTTCGAGACCAGCCTGGTCTACAAGAGCTAGTTCCAGGACAGGCTCCAAAGCTACAGAGAAACCCTGTCTCGAAAACATCTTTTTAAAGAAAGAAAGAAAGAAAAGACATCCTACTGGCAGACTTCTCACCCCTGCTACTGGGGAAGCAGGCGGAGGAAGGTTTTAAGTTTGAGGCCTACGTGGCCTCCAGAGATTGTTCAAGACCAGACTGGGAAGCTAAGCAAGATCACGTCTCAAAAGAAAAAGTTTTTGCAAAAAGACAAGAAAAGAACAAAGGAACAAGTGGCTGCCATGACAGCCACGAAATTATTCAATCCGTATCTTAAAACTAATTCACTGGACACGTCACAGGAAACCTGGGCAGTGCCAACGCCAGGAGCGCGTGGTGCGTGAAGATACAGGAAGAGACTGGAAATGTCAGGACACAAAGAGGAAAACCCTTCTTGAGGGGTTCCAGACATAATACTACCTGGGGAAGAAGTTAGGTAAGTAAAAAACATATTTTTGCCGGGCGGTGGTGGCGCATGCCCTTAATCCCAGCACTCGGGAGGCAGAGGCAGGCGGATCTCTGTGAGTTCGAGGCCAGCCTGGTCTACAAGAGCTAGTTCCAGGACAGGCTCCAAAGCTACAGAGAAACCCTGTCTCGAAAACATCTTTTTAAGGTAGAAAACACTTGTCTAAAAAAAAAAAAAAAAAAAAAAACCGTATGTGACAGAAACCAGTTTTACTGTCTTCAAGAAAGCCTTTACCACAGCTGAGTGTTGTCCTTCTGACCTCCCACTGCCATCCTACAGGAAGGAACTCAGGGTAAACGTTAGGAATGTACAAGGTCACTGCCAGCATTCAGACTTAAAATGCGCATAGCTACTACACAGAGAGGAAGCCAGATTAAAAGAGGTACTTGAAGAACACTCCCTGGAAAATGAACTAGAGCATAGCATCATCGGAGAAGGCAAGGAGGAACGCCGTAAGTAGCGCCTGATGGTGCTCCCACACATACTCAGGGGCCTGGTTAATCAATGGAAGTCTCCCTGAATCCTTTGTCGAGTGTCACGGGGTTGAGGGTGCAGCTGAGTGGGAGACCGTGCTGCCTTGACTGACTGTGGTCAGTCCTCAGGGCCCCCTCATCTGATAAAGGGAAGGAGATTTTGCACTGGTTTGGGAAAGGACTGAAACTATAGCACCGTAACTTGTGACTCTCTTAAAGTTGCATCTTAGTATCCAACACTGTCCTACCCAGACTGGAGTCCAGAATGACAGACAATGGAAGATCATCAAAGCTGCAAGATCAAACGGAGCCAGTTTTAAAAGTCCTGGCCAGATTCTGTTTCTAGGGGTTTCGTCTCTTGGAGACAGGCGGACTTTAGGAAAAGCCTTACTGCCTTCAGCTTTTCTGGAGAAAGATTACAAAACAGCACACTTGTCTCTTCTTTCCTTCACGAATCTTATCAACCTAACAGATCTGTGTGGCAGGGCAGGTTCCTGTCTCTACAGGTAGCTCTTTCTTCCCACACCTCCCTCAGACATTTGCCTATCTCTAAACCAGAGGCAGGAAGGGAACTGAGGCACCTGGGGCAATCTCTAGTGTCACCCAGCTCTTCACCCCACAAGTGGGGTTTCTTCTCACAAGTAACTTGCAGAAAGAAAACATACTTAAATGTCATGCCTGAGAAAAAGTCACTCTTCTGGCAAAACATTGTCCTTAATGCCGAAACGCGCCAGTAATTTATTTGCTTTGAAAAAAAGTAAACCAAATGACAAGTATCTTTTTTTTAAAAAAACACGCAAGTTTCCTCAACTTTAGCTTCAGTAATACTGATTATATATGTTCAGTCAATCATTGAAAGAATTCAGAATTCACCATTTCAGAGAAGCAACCATCCAAATCTCAGAAAAGCAAAATGTTTCAGCCATCTGCAACCACCGTTCATTATGAACTAACCCTTCTTCTAAACAAATGAATGTTACATGAAACATGGCGGGGGGGACACTAAATTTTCAAAAGTAATTTTAAAAACATGATTAGTAAAACAAAACAAAAACACTATTATTTAAAGATAAAAAGAGATAGTTTAAAAAAACTACATATAACCTAATTTTCAATAAAGGCACGAAGAGCCACTGACCTCCATCTCCACAGCAGCAGCCCCCTGGTCGTAGTGGCCCATCAGGTTGGGGAAGAAGGTCATGTTGTAAGCCATTTTCATACATCTGGGGACCGTGATGGGCTCGCAGGTGAAAAGGCTGTGTCCTCTTACCAAGGGCAGGAAAAGGCACAGCAACAGAAATGGGGCCATTTCCATTTTCTTCAGACTTCCGATTTTACCGCATGGCTTAGGGTTAATCATAAACCCCTCTCATCATCAGAAGATTCCCATTCAGAGATTTAAAAAAAAAAAACACGCTCAAACACCTCATTCCATTATTTTCACCCTTTTGCGGGAAGCTGTTTCGTGAAAAAAAAAAATGAGTTCTGGGTCAGCCGCTGTAAAAACAAACCCAAAGTGAGCCACATCTGTCACTCAATCAAGTGCACGTCCAACTTCATTCTAGGGAACTGACATGGTGTGGGGGGGGGAGATGATGGAAAGTCCCACCCTAGAGATGCGTTTCCACCTGCCTCGGCATGGAATGTATCATTTTGCTAAGGAAGCTTCCATTCTGGAGAGCGGCTGATGGAAGGTTTGGGAAGAAACGCTAGGCCAACGTGGGGTGAACAGGCTGGAGGTGGGGAAAGGGTTGGAAGGGAGGTGTGGAGGCGTGCAGCCAAGGGTCCCTTGGTAATCTCGCTGTTGGGGGGAAAATAGTCCCAGTGGGATTCCCTGAGACCCAGAGATGTTTAACTTTAGCACGCGCTCCCATGCCAGCCTTCTCCGGATATGCTTTTCCTGTTTTCCCAAAAGGCCGCTCTGTCTGGCCGGGTCGACCGAGGTCCCCTGGGAAGAGCGGGCCAGCCCGGTGAGTCTACAATGCTGTTAATCTCACACTTCCCTTCGGTGCGCTCACCCGTGCCCTCTCTGACCCGCGTCCCACCCAGCGCAAACCTTCCACCTGCAGCTCCTGGCACCGGTGGGGGGGGCTCCCCTGAACTCCCGGTGTCCCGCGCCTGGGCACCTGTCCCCGGCCTGCAGCCGAGCCGCGGCGTCCCTGGGCCTGCGGGGGACCCCGGAGTCAGACGCACCTGCGGCGCCCGCCCCGTCGGGTCGGCCGGGTCGCCTCACCTCGGGCGGCTCTCCGTCCGCATCCGCCGGCTCTCCCGGCCGGGGATGGGTGCGCTGGGGTGGGGTACGGCGGGGTGGGGGGCAGCGTCCGGGCCTCCACCGCCTCCGGAGCCTCGGGGGGAGCGAGAGCTGGGCGATCCCGCGAGACTGCCTGCGCCGCCAGGTCGGCCGGGCAGGTTGGGGCTCGCGGCGGCGGCAGCGGCGGCGGCGGTGGGACTGGCCCTGCGCCCCGCCCCGCCCGCCCCGCCCCTCCCATCCCCGTTGCCGAGCGGGCGAGTCCTCCGCTTGCCTGGCCCACGTCGAGCCGCCCGGCGAACCCAGCCTAGGACTCACCGACAGCCACCGCCCCCCCATCCGGAACACACTCCCCGCGCGTGGATCTGCTCCGTGGTGACTTCAGGGACCGGGATTGGCCCGCGTGCAGCGTCCCGGGGACTTGCCTAAAAAAAAAAGCACATTAACTCGGGCGCTCTGGCCACCTCCTCGACGGGAACTCCAGCTTTGGCTGATTCTGCTGCTTTCCTGCCGGAAAAGCCCCACAGAAGCTCAACTGCTCTAGTCAACGTGGTTTGTAGCACCAGCTCTGCCACCGTCAAGAAGTTAAATTACCTAAAAGGGGCGTGGGAGTGCTTAGAGCCCTCGCCATGGATACAGCATAAGTGGGAACAATGATAGTTACTTTTTTTTTTGGATTTTTTTCGAGACAGGGTTTCTCTGTAGCTTTGAGCCTGTCCTGGAACTAGCTCTTGTAGACCAGGCTGGTCTCGAACTCACAGAGATCCGTCTGCCTTTGTCTCCCCAGTGCTGGGATTAAAGGCGTGCGCCACCACCGCCTGGCTGTCTTTTCCATTCTTACATCTAATCTGCAGGACTGGTGTGAGGCACAAACGAACTTGCTGGAATGCTTTGACAAATGCAGATAGACTTTTTGTTGTTGTTGTTGTTCCCAAGGCTCTGTGCCTACTAGCTGTAGCCTGCCTACTATGGGCCCTTCCATTTCCAGTCTGTGAACTAACTTGAGGCTGCTGTTAGCCGAATCCACTGTGCTGGAGAAAAAAATGTCACATTTCATTACCTGGGATAAAGAGCACCACTGAATAACCAGAAGAGAGTTGAGATCTGCAAAACATTAAAATGGAGATGAATTTGGAGAGGAGAATTCTTTCCCAGCTTTATCAAAAGTTTAGGATAAGCAGGGCATAATGGCTCTCTCCTCTAATCCCAGCACTCCGGATGGCAGAGGCGGGCCAGTCTACGGGCCATCTCCGAGTTCCTGGACAGACAGGCTATACAAAGAAACCCTGCTTTGAAACAAAACGAAACAAAGACAGAAGCATAGAACAGTGTAAATGCCGAGGTAGTGTTAAAGAAAATTTAATATTGTCTCAATTAATCTTAATATCATTCAAACTCAGACAGTTTATGTACTGCAGAATGGGTTTCTATGTAGGACGTTCCTCTGTGGAGAATTAGCCTTCTACATGGGAAGAATATCGCTCACAAGATTTCTAAGTTTCTGAATAGAAGGGATATTTCTCAGTTGGGTGTGGTGTCACGGGCCTGGGATTCCAGTACTCAGAAGCCGGAGACTGAAGGATCTCAAATTCCATGCCAGCCTTGGTTACAGAGCAACCTGAAGGTCACCCTGGGATACATTGTGAGCCGCGGATCAAAATACAGAAGAAAAACTTTTCTGTAGCCCCCTTACTCTTATAAGTTTTGTGAACATATCTATGGCCAGGCTAGACTACCCGAACCAGGTAGTGGTATTTTAATGTGATACGTTTGAAATACATAAACATGTACCATGTGATTTAGAGGGAAATGCCAGGAGGGTTTTTTTTTTTCTCAGAAGTGAAGTCTATTTTTATCCTTAATTGTATTTAATTATATAGTGAGTAGTGATGAACTACAATGATTTGGGGACATTAGAGGGTGGATGTGGAACATTCAGGCAATTATCTGTATCATCCGTGTCTTTCAATATAAAAAGCTTACTCCAGTGGCATAAGATTAAGGCCACAAACTTGAGAGTTCAGGATTGCTGGCTTCAAAGCCTGACTCTGGGACCTGCCAACCGTGTGAACCGGGACAGTGTTCAGCCCCTTTGCCTACGTATCGTCATCTATAATATACAGATTTTTTTTTTTCTGACAGTGACGGTTGTGCTCATCCTTTCTGTCTTGGTTTCTTCATGTTTCTCTCATCTAAAGCTGGGGATGTGGTCACTGAAAACTGAAGCAGACCTTCCCTTTTAATTTGAAGCCAGTTTTGCAAGGTAGATGTTTTTCGCTCTCAGCATGTAAAAGTTTCCAGACCACTCTTCTTTCTGCACTGTTTCTCTGATTTGTTCTTCTCTGGTGAACTTCCCCTCCCCACCGCCCCATCTGTTAGCTGTGTGTTCTTTATGCATCTTCCTTCACAGCTTGACCACCTTCCCTTCCAGCCCCAGTTTGCTAAGAGACAAATTTAGTCAAATACTTTTCTGTATCCATGGATGTGATCATGTGACTTTTCTTCTTTAGCCTAGTCATGTGATGGACCGTCTACATTGACTCTACAATGTTGAGCCAAAGGATAAATGATGGTTGTGACGTACATTTACCTGTTGAGTCTTGCTTTGGGACCAAGTTTGGTCAGTTTGGGAGAATGTTCTGTAAGGTGCTGAGAAGAAGGTATATTCTTTTGTGTTTGGATGAAATGGTCTATAGATATCTGTTAGGTTCGTTTGATCTGTTGGTTCCCATATCTCTCATTTAGTTTGTGTTTGGATGACCTGTCCATTTTGTTAGAGTGAGGTTCTAAAGTCTCCCACTATTAATATGTGAGGATTAATGTGTGATTTAAACTTTAGTGGTATTTCTTATACAAATGTGGGTGCCCATGTGTTTGGGCATGGATGTTAAGAATTAAAATTTCATTGGGTGGATTTTTCCTTTGATGAGTATGAAATGTCCTTCTTCATCTCCTGTAGTTGGACTTTTCTTGTACTGCCAGACTCCAAAATAACAACACGGAGACTTCTTATTAATTATGAAGCCTTGGCCTTAGCTTAGGCCTTTCCCCAGCTAACACTTATAACTTAAACTAACCGGGTTTTATAATCAACGTTCTGTCATGTGGTGTTTACCTTTTTTAAGGAAAGCACATCTGACTTGCTCAAAGTGTGCTGGCAAAAATCCACAGGCTTAGCTGGGCGGTGGTGGTGCACGCCTTTAATCCCAGCACTCGGGAGACAGAGGCAGGCGGATCGTTGTGAGTTCGAGACCACCTGGTCTACAAGAGCTAGTTCCAGCACAGGCTCCAAAGCCACAGAGAAACCCTGTCTCGAAAAACAAAACAAAACAAAATCCTCAAGCCTAGAATCCTTCTCCTCTTCCTCACTCTTCCTGGAAGTTCCACCTGTCCTCTCACGCCTAGTTATTGGCCACAGCTCTTTATAAAACCAATCAGAAGTCACCTTAGACAGAGACACATCTTTACAGTGTATGTAAATATTCCACAACATTTCCCCCTTTTTGTCTGAATAAAAGGGAAAGAGTTTAACTCTAACAGAGCAAAACTATATATAATAAGACCAGTTATCAGGTAAGAATTATATTTACAATGCCCAGTCCATTTGTATTTGGGAAATTCACAGAAAATATTCTATTATCTATCCTATCTTGATGAGTCCAAAGTTTTATACCTAAACCACTTTCTATCATATCTTGTATTACCAGCCTAAAAATATCCTTTTAGGCCTTAAAAGATTTTCTTAAATAAACAACTTAAGCTTTTATGTCTCTCAACCTTATAAACTTTACATCTTTCATGTAAGTTTCTTCTTTGAATGTTGTGACAAAGAAAATGGCATGACTATCTAGTCTTCAACCCCCATCAGAGATCCAAGAAGGATAAAATATTACCTGAGTAAATAGGAAGTGTATAGAAATGACAGAGACATCTGACTGCCTGGGCAGCCAGCCCAGGTTCCTGTAATGTTGGGGCATCCATCTTTGGCCTAGAGGCCTAGAATATCTGAGAGACTTCAGTGAAGCAAGAATTCTGAAGAATGTTATACCGTCAGCAGTTCCCTTCTTTTGTGTCCTGCTCATCCAGTTTAAATAGCATACTGTCAACAGCCCAGACAAGGACAGTTTCTTTGCCCAGTGGCTAACTTGGTCACAAATAAAAACAAACTCTGTAGTCAGATTTTTTTTTGGACTGCCAGCATAAAAATAATGATATGGAGGCTTATTAGTAATTATAAAAGCTCCGCCTTAACTTAGGCTTGTCCCACTAGCTATTCTAACTTAAATTAGCCCATTTATTTTTATCTATATTCTGTCACGTGGTTCATTACCACATCTCTCCATCCTGCCTATGCTGCTTCCTCCATGTCTGGCTGGCAACTCGGCCTTCTTCCTCCCAGAGTTCTCTCTCTGCTGGGAAGTCCTGCCTATACCTAGTGCCTAGCTATTGGCTGTTCTGCTTTTTATTATGCCAAATCACGTCATCGTTTTACACAGTGTACAAATATCCCATAACAAAACTCCATATGGAGGTTTTTTAATGCCCAACATACTTTTTTGAAGTAGATTGATGCTGCCAAAAGCCATATTCTGTAGGTCTCTGAAGTGTTTGAAGACTACCTATTTAATCTAAACTATATCTGACCTTGAAAACATACCTACTATGATTATAAGTTTGATGGTTATAGATAAATAACTACTAACCTGCATTTCTCTATTATCCTAAATAGTTTGTAATAATAACTTTCAAGGTCTAGAAATTTACATTGCATTGGAAATTGAGCTGCATAGGTACTATACCATAAAGAAGAATAGAAACATATATATGTGCTCTACTGCACAGCAGGGCCTTTTAAAGGAACCTCCTCTCTGTATGCATGAGCAGTGAGTCTAATTAATTTTGGTTTGAAGTCTATTTTGTTAGGTATTAGAATAGCTATGCCAGATTGCTTCTTGGGTCCATTTGTTTGGAAAATCTTTTTTCCAATCTTTTACTCTGAGGTAATGTCTATCTTTGATGTTGAGGTGTGTTTTTTGTATGTACCAGAAGGATGGGTCCTGTTTTTGTCTCCATTCTGTTAGCCTGGGTCTTTCTATTGGAGAATTGAGTCCATTGTTATTGAGAAATATTAATGGACAATGATTGTTATTTCCTGTTATTTTGTTATTGGTGGTGGTGGTAGTGTGTGTGCACGCGTGTGTGTGTGTGTGTGTGTGTGTGTGTGTGTGTGTGTGTATTCCCTTCTTTGGGTTTTGGCAGTGTGAGATTATTTATTTCCTGTGTTTTCATGAGTGTAGTTAACTTCCTTGGGTTGGAGTTTTCATTCTAGAGCCTTCTACAGGGCTTGATTTGTGAATCAATACTGTTTAAGTTTGACTTTGTCATGAAATACCTTGTTTTCTCCATCTATGATGACTGAAAGTTTTACTGGGTGTAGTAGTCTGGACTGGTACTCATGGTCTCTTAGAGTCTATAAGCCATCTGTCCAGGCCCTTCTGATTTTTAGAGTCTCCATTGAGAAGTCAGGTATAATTCTATTAAGTCTCCTTTATATGTTACTTGGCCTTTTTCCCTTGCAGCTTTTATTTTTTTTCTTTGTTCTCAATGTTTAGTATTTTGATTACTATGTGACACAGAGATTTTCTGATCCAATTTATTTGGTGTTTTGTAAGCTTCTTGTACCTTGGGGATGAAGAGATGGCTCAGTGGTTAAGAGCATTGCCTGCTCTTCCAAAGGTCCTGAGTTCAATTCCCAGCAAATCACATGGTGGCTCACAACCATCTGTAATGAGGTCTGGCGCCCTCTTCTGGCCTGCAGACATACACACAGACAGAATATTGTATACATAATAATAATAAAAGCTTCTTGTACCTTTATGGGCATGTCCTTCTTTAGCTCAGAAAATTTTTCTATGGTTTTGTTGT
>JAQHUG010000057.1:3215091-3229899 GCA_028555095.1 Dicrostonyx torquatus | reverse complement strand
TGCTCAGGGCAGCTGTAGGCACTCAGGGGAAAACAAGTTGTTTACAAGAAATTCAGGATCTGGGGGTTCACCGCTCCCAACAGTTGAACATATAAAATTTTCAACATAGTGTTTCCTATGGGACATGGCTTTCCTACACAATTTATGGTAAGAAGGTGAGGTTTACTAATTGCTTAGTAGATAACAATGGGAGGCCTTCTGTAACACAGATCCATGGATTTCACATGCACCAGACAACAATAAGGCCTTCTGTATCTCAGATCCATGGGTTTCACATGCACCATGTAGAAAGAGAGGCGGGGCATTAGGTAGGTGGAGAAAGTACAGGTGATAAAGAGAATAAAAGAGGTTTTTACTGAGGCTCGAAGTAGCTTTGGAGCTAACCAGTAGCAGTGGAGAAAAAGATGGTCCAGGGACATAGTGCCTGGCACAGAACACAGGGTGGGTTCTGGGAAGGCAGTGGGTGGCACTGAAGAAGACTAGGGTGGCCCCAAATCTGTGTACATCTGATGAGAGCTAGAGACCACGAGGGCTGGGAAAACTGTTGTGTTGGGAACTTGGTTAATTCAGGCACTGAGACCGACAGGAAATGAAGGGAAGGGTGAGGTTTGGTTAGCTTGCTGGCTAGGTTTATTTCTTTTTGTCGACTTGACACAAGCTAAGGTTATCTAGGAAGAGGAACCTCGATGAGACAGTGCCTCCATCCAGATGGTCTGTAGGGCATTTTTTGATTAATGATTATTGTAGGTGGGCCCGGCCCATGGGAGTGGTGCCACCCTGGGAAGGTAGTCCAGAATTTTATAAGAAAGCAGGCTGAGTAAGCTATGGAGAGCAAGCCAGGAAGCAGCATTCATCATGGCTTCTGCTCCAGCCTCCAGGTTCCCATCCTGACTTCCTTTTAAAGAGATCCGAGAATTCTAGGCTGAAATAAACCCTTTCCTCCCCAGGTGCTTCTGGACACGGTGTTTGCCACAGGGACCGAAAAAATAAGGCGGTTAGTGTCTACTGAGTGTTTCCAGTTTCTGGATGAGGCGAGGGAGGGAGGCTCAGATATTGGAAGTGGCAGAGCAAGATCCTATCTCTTTGTTCTCAGGGGAACACTCGCCCCAAGCCCCACTCCTTGCCTATGCTGCAGGCTACCTTGAGCAGGGCGGGAGGGAGGGGGGATTTAGCTGCTGAGAGGGAAGTGGCAGGTCAGGGTCCCAAACGAGAGGAAGTCAGACTTTGCTTCATGTCATGCTCGCCACTGAACCGCTTCCACAAACAGAGCATTTCAGATGTTAGGGGAAGCTCTCGCTTTCTCAGGAGGATTCCTGAAAGGACCTGCTTGACACCCCACATCACCTACCCCAGACTTAGAAGTGGCTGAAGGTGTTGGAAAGAGTCCGATTTTGAAGCAGTTATGGAGCCAGCTAGCTATCTGTGAGTCCAGCCAGTACAACGATTCATTTGCATTGCATAAAGATAACTTTGTCAGCAGTGTGGCACCCAAATTAGGCATGGGTGAGTGGTAGAGACGGACAGGACTTTTGCAGAAACCTGGGAGCTAAGGTGGTGGTTGGGAGACTCAAGGACAGAATGCAGATGTAAGAGACGTTTGGAACCTTGAGACAGACACAGGAACAGAAGAGACCTCAAAGGTACCTTCTCCAGAGTTAGACAGTTTGGAGGATGCATGAGCTCCTGTCCATGTGCATAGCATCCTGATGAGTATGAGGAAGATGATGGGAGCAGAGAAGGAGAATCAGGAAGAGAACAGTAAGGAAGGATACGTAGTATATAGCCTCCAGTCTAGGATGGAACCGGTACAGCGGAGGACAGAGGGAGTGCTAGCCAGGGCAGCAGCTAAATTGGAGTGATGCCGAGCTCGGTTCGGGGCATCTTATTCCTTCCATCTCTTCTTCTACCCCGTTCCTGCCATAGCGACTTGGGTTGTTACCTTCATCTTGAGGGTTTCCGGTGTGGAACCATAGGAAAGATTGTTTTTCCCGTCCTGCGGCAGGAAAACACAGCACCTCCTTCTGTAAGGTCCTCTCAGAGAAAGCTAAATCTTCAGAAGGATTCTATCTCATGGACATAGAAAAAATACATGGGATGGAAAACCGTCTTCCTTTGAAAATAAGAATAATGCCATTCACTGTAATCACTTCTACTCCGTCTGCTGTTGCCAACGGAGAAGGTGATTGGTCTTAGAAAGGGGTAACCAAGGTGTCTTTGGTTGCCTAGGACTCTCGTGGTTTTAGTACTGAAATCACGGCTATCCTGCCATCTCTATACCCTCTTTCCAAGAGTTAGATTTGGGTTCTAATCTTGATTCCACGACAGATTAAGTGAAACCACGTGATACAGCGTCTCTGAGCAGAGTTTCCCACACAGAACGAGGAAGGAAAAGTGTATTCCGTGGATATTCTAAAATGAGCTCAGGCAGTCCCACGGATTTAAATATCACGCAATATAAAATCTCTGTCTTTAGGCCTGATCATCCCTTCAATGTCTGAGCTGCAGACTTAGATCCTCACCTGCCCACTTTCCACCTCTGTTCAGATGTCTGATAAGCATCCAGTGTCTTTTTTTTTTTTTTCGAGACAGGGTTTCTCTATAGCTTTGAAGCCTGTCCTGGAACTAGCTCTTGTAGACCAGGCTGGTCTCGAACTCAGAGAGATCCGCCTGCCTCTGCCTCCCGAGTGCTGGGATTAAAGGTGTGTGCCACCACCGCCCGGCCAGCATCCAGTGTCTTACTGTCCAAGCAAAGCTCTTGAGTTCTCTGTCTCAAACCCGTCCTTCCTATGTATCTACCTTTTCCCCCAGTGGCGGACACTATTAACCATCTGACAGTTTTTTACCAAAAGTCCAGGAACTTGCTTTGAGTTCTTCTGTCTCTATACAAAGTCCAGGCAGAATCAAAAAGTTCTGTAGCCTCTGGACCGTCTCAGATCCACCTGACAGCACTTCCAGTAGTAGCCAAAAGGACCTTTTCCAAACAAGCCTACCTCTCTGTCATGGTGCATGAAATGCTCCAGATGTGGCCTCTGCCTTATCTTCCCCCATCGCTTCCCACCCAGCCCTTCTCTCTCACCGTCAAATCCATGTTCAGAGTCTTTGCGTTTCTTCTGGCCTGGGCTGCTTTCTTCCCAGGTTCTTGGTCCTTTTCTTCCCTTTGCCTCCTGCTCACTCAGGTTTCAGCTCAAATCCTCCTTTGGCAGAGGCCTGTTGTAATCACCCACTGGGTGCTGGGGTGTCCACTGAGAGCTAAGCAGCCAGGAGGACAGAGAGAGAGAGTCACAGGCTTCAGCTGAGGTGGCAGATGTGGAGCGGACCAGTAGGCTGCAGACAAAGAAGGGGGGGTCTCGCTCCTCCCACCAACTAGAAGACTTCATCTAGGTCCCCTGGGGTCGGTGCTCTGTCCATGGCTGAGCCCACGTGCTCAAGGTAATTCTGTATTGAGGAAGAGGTGCTTAGCTTAAAATGATTGCAGTGAAATATGATTTGTGTTGTTTTAATAAATAAAGCTTGCCTGAAGATCAGAACCCAAATCAGCCATGCTAGTCAGCCAGGCGGGAGTGGCACACATCTTTAATCCCGGCAGCCACACTATTTAGCCATAGAGGCTGGGTGGTGGTGGTGCATGCCTTTCATGTCAGCACTAAAGAGGCAGGATCAGACTCGCTCTCTTTTCAGTCCGAAGATATCGTAGAGGTCAGAGCTCTTAGTGGCTGGCTGCTTTGCTTTCCTGATCTTCAGGTTGAACCCCAGTATCTGTCTCTGGGTTTCGCTTTTCGTGCTACAGCACATTTTGTGTTCTTCAAGAACAAAGCGCTTTCTCTACCCATTCCTCTGAGAGCTGGAACATCCGTGACGAAACTGAGTTCAGCACCAAGTCTTCTCTTCATCCCCACGTTGCTAAGAAACAACGCTGAGCACTTTGTAGCCCTACTAAGTGCCCCCCAAACCAAGAAGTGCTGGGAGCCCCACTGTGTACACAGGCAAGCAGGAATACAGAGAGCTGAAACAGTTTACACACGGCCTCAAAGGTAGGTGGTGAGGCCCCTTCAAACCCCACAGCCTGACTCAAGATGTCCTCACGGTGGCTTGTTTGGCTGTGAGAGTCTCAGGATTCCCAGGCTGGTTCTGAACAGTTCAATCAAGTGATCCTCCTGCCTCACCCTCTAAGCTGCATTCACTGCAGTCTGGCATTTCATTTCTCCTTGGGGGACCCACCTAGCTCCTGCTCCCCCTTCCTCTGCAACAGGGCAGTGATTAAGATGACAGCTGTCACAATGTACCTGAGGTGCCCCCCGGACTTATTAGTATTACCATCAGAGGACTGCTGGGCTCTGATGCTCAGGAGAGTCAAGAGAAGTGAAGGTTAAATGCCACAGGCTTCGACTGAGCTGCCGTACTCCCTCCCCGATGAGCCCTGGCAAGCTGGAAGTGGTGTGAGGGTGACGCTATCAAAAGAGCTGTGAAGTCGCTCGCCTTTCCCCAGGACAGGCAGGCAACGGACCTCTCCTGAGCCCAGTAGACAGACCGTGGGTTTCTACAGACAGGCAGCCGTGAGTTCAAAGCCCAGCTCTGTGGCTCCCTCACCGCGTGGCTCTGTGAGCCTTTCAGTTTGTTTCCTCATATGTAAAGCGAGGTTGGTAAGGCTTACCTGGGCAGGGTGTTGATAGAGCAGAGATAGCGTGTGCAAGGCGCCTAGAACGGTTCCTGACATCAGAGCGATGATCACCCTGTGGCAGAAGCCATATTATCTACATTTGTTATCTCACTTAATCCTATAATACACCCTCAAAGAGATGATGTCGCTCCACTGAAGGGAAGTGAGTCTCAGGAGATCTGCAATGTGCCCCAGGACACACAGCTGGAGACTTCAAGCTTGGATCTGTCTTCTGCCGGTGAAGCTTGTGTTATCTAGGGTTTTTTTACAGGCCCTCTGGCTACCTCTTTGCTTCCCAGGTCATCCAGCAGTAGCTTTGTCTATTAAAACATAAGGGAGACAACCTTTGGATAATTAAATAAAATTTAAAAAGCCAACGAAATTTTAGCTACCTTTTCAGCATATGGCAAAGTTACAGAAAGGGCTGTGAGGTCTTCATAGGAGATAGTGTGTGATACACACGCTCACACGGAGAGGTTCCAAGGGCAGAACAAGTTCAAAGGGCAAGTAAGTTTGTCGAAAGCAAGTATAAGCCGTTCTCAAATGTATCAGTCGTGAATCTGGCCCGACTCTGCTCTGTAGTATGGATTGCAAAATCCTGGTTCAGCTGTTTATCTCAGCAAGCGGTTTTCTGTTGTCACTGGTGTCTTGTTTTAGCGTCAGGGGCCCTTAAACACGACACACGCGTGTTCCCTCCGTTGTCACTGCTTCTAATGGTCTACAGACTTGTTCTACTTCCGCCTGTCTTTCGAACTCATGGAGCTACTGACTTCCGCCAAGGCGTCTCTGGGGGGATTCCTTCCACGGCATTTCTTGTGTCTCTAATAAAACAGAATACTTACCTGTTTGTTTTGCCATGAAATCAACTTGTGCTGCTGTACTCAAGCAAAACATTTAGAGTTTCCAGGAAATCAAGGGAGGCACATTGACAACCGAAGACTTTTCTGATATTCTGAGCCTGCTTGGGAGAAAGTGGAGGAAGAAACCAAGTCCTTGAAATCTATGGTGAGACAAGAGAAAGAACGATGTTCATCTTGAGGCCTGCAATTCCAGCAGTGTACCTGCCCCAGAGACCAATCAGAGGAGCATGCAATAAAGGGGTGTGTTATTAAACTTGCTGCCTGCTGGGTAACCGGAATGAACACATCTGGGGAAATTCTAGGAGCTCACACAAAACGTTTGTCTTAGCATTACCCACCTAAAGCTGAGTGGCTTCCAGAATCAGTCATTCAAGGAAGGATGCTGGGATGGGGAAGGAAGTAACTGAGCATCCGTAGCAGCAACGTCCTGCAAGGGGTTAGAGAAAGTCCTCCTGCCAAGGAAGGCCGGCACCCTACCAGTTGGAAGATCCCTGGGGAGCTCAAAGGGTTAATGGGAAGTGGATGACACAATGTTCCCTGTGGAGCTGTGTCCCCTGTCCCCTTACTCTTACTACTTTGAAGCCAGGTTCTAAAAGACTGAGCAGTGGCCCACACACCCAGACTCTGAAAATTTTCCAAGTATTTTTCTAGGGTATTGAACCAGTTCACTAGGGATGCCTTCACAGATGGCTACCACAGCCCTAGTGACCTAACAGGACAGTGTTGTTCTCATAACTGGGTCTTAATGTCCAAGACTGGGGAATCTTGGTCTGTATGTGGATGTCTTCCTCTGGCATCTCACGGGGGCTTCCCCCCCCCCATGTGTCTGTGTGTCTTGACCTCTCCTTCGTAGAAGGACCATGGGCCCACCCCATGACCTCAGTGGGCTCTTTAAACACCCATCTCCAAACAAAGTCACATTCTGTACACGCGGGCTTAGGACTTTGGCATGGGAGTTTGGAAGGTACACAGTTCAGTCCATAACACACAGAGTTCGAAACGGAATTGTTGAAAGATGTGGGCATTTCCCATTTTAATAACTGAGCCAAATCATCACAGGAGAGCCATGGAGCCTACGGCCACAAAGATGTCAAGCTGGCATAAGGGTCATTTGGAGCTAACGACACTTTAGAAAATGTTCCAAGAGGAAAGCTCTGGCTATTTTCCCTCCTGAGAGCCAGAGATAAAGCCCAGGGAAGAGGTTTTCTCTGTACGGATGCAAGGAGCCTCCTTATCTCTGGAGACAGGGCTGGGAGAAGGCTGTACAAAGAATCTCACTAAAACAGCGTTTCATGGAGAACCGAGGAGGGGATTAGTGTGAAGAAGAGGTCAGCGGGGGTGGAAAAGGGATCCAAGAGGTTGGGGGTGGGGAGTAAGATCAAAAATGCAGTCTATAGTTATGGGAAAGTTTCAATGTGCTAGAAATCAGAAATAAAACAGATGTGGCTCCTGACTTTGCAGAGCTAATATAGTAGAAAGAAAAAACAGTAAATAGGCAAATAAAGAAGTGATTGCAATAATTTCCTATTTCTGGCACAGTAAAGATTTTTAGTAAATACAGTATATGAAGATGAGCAAATTTATAATTTTAGTTATTGGGTCATATTCGTAATTTACCTCCTCAGAGGATTTCCCTAAATTAGCTGCTCCCCAGACTTGTGGAAAGGAAGAGAGAACAATCTGTATTTGAACAACCCTTAAAAGAACAGTAAATGCAGGTATTTGGGGAGTGAATTGGAGTAGGGGTTGCAAAGTCGTACACCTCAGTCACACACAAATGCAGAGTTATGATGTGTAAGTCACGTGAGTGGTGGGACCCTCCCCAGCTGGATTCGCCAGTTCTAGCTCACGCAGGCTTGAGGTCCAGAAATCTTGGCGCCCAGGTACTCAGTGGCAGAGACCTTCCGGTTCTTCAAAAGAAGATGAAATTTTCTATACCAATTTAAATTAGGTTCGCTGATGAATCGCAGCTGGCAAGAGCAGATTAAATGAAGCAAACACATATTTCTTGGTGACACACAGTCAAGTACGTGCAGTTCAAGGCTCAGGGAGGCTGCATGAAATCAGGATCCCGGGCTACTTCTACTGTGTTACTCAGCCCCGTAACTTCCACTTCCAAGGCCACTTGACAGCCCAGGGGACCAACCCTGCTCCAGCTCTTACCTCCATAGTCTAAGCAGCAGGAAGAAAGGGAGACTCACAAGGGCCATCTTTACTCTAGACGGGCACCCTGTTAGCTGAGAAGGAGAGAATGTGCATGGTGCTCCCGGTGAGGGATGCCTGCTGGAGCCATGTCCATGGGATTCCAGCATTTGTACTGCATGAGAGCGGAACAAGCCCTTTACCAGATGTCTGCAGCAGAGCCCCTCCTTAGGAACCCTGCTCAGAGGAGCGGATATGGAGGGGAGGGATTTCTGTGACATTGGGGAGTGGCCACAAATGGCGCTTAGTAGGTCTTCGACACAGCACAATTAGGACTGTGTGCCCGCAGCACTGTGGAGATGGGCAACTGGAGGAGCAGTCTGCCAATGCCACACCCCATGAGTTCGGGGCATTGGCAGCAACCTAGGGAGCTCTCACCTCCTACTCTGTAGTATATGTAATATAGACGTAATATTTTGTGTGTGTATAGACAGTTATTACAAGGAGTACAGTTTCTGTCTTCCCTGAACTATCAATTTGCTTTCTTTTTTTATATTTATTTATTATGTATACAATGTTCCTCCTGCATGAACATCTCCATGCTAGAAGAAGGCACCAGATCTTACTACAGATGGTTGTGAGCCACCACATGGTTGTTGGGAATCGAACTCATGACCTCTGGAAGAGCAGCCAGTGCTCTTAACCTCTGAACCATCTCTCCAGCCCCTCAATTTGCTTTCTGACCTTAATGCAGAGTGCCTTCTTAGGCCAGGTCAGGCTCACCCTGTCCAGAAGGCTAAGGTGAGCTCAGGCTAGACCCGGCTTTCTAATTTTGGCCCTCTCCAATCATCCCATGTCCTCGTAAGCTTGGGTATGGCTCAGTTTTGGGGTACGTGACAGCTCTCCCTCTAAATGACTGAGTCAGCTATGCTGGACATTCTGGGACAGGCACCAGGAATGGACGGGAAAGCACTGATCTTGTGGTTCGCTTTCCTGTCTGCCATCCCAGCCCACCAATGCCTATAAATACCTCTGCAGGTGTAAGCTGGAGCTGATTGCTTTCCCCTTTCCCCCTAATTCACGAGGCTGTTTGAAGGATGCACGGGAATCACTGGTGTGAAACAGCTTGGCTTAAAAGAAAAATCCTACACAGCTGCGCATACAGACTTAAGGCGCCAGTAAAGAGTCCGTAACACCCCACATATGTTTGAAATGAATGACTTTATTGACACAAACTTCGAAATGGAAAATGTTATCCAATAGGATAGTTAAGAATCAGTTCCTGTCTTAAAAATTGCCAGATGGAAATCTCAACGCCGTGGCCAGATCATCGCCTCCCCCCCCCGCGCCCTTCTTCTCTGAAGCGAGGATGCTGTATACGCAGAGGCAACTTTTGCAGATGGTAAATTCCAAACAACGTGCATCAGTGAACCGAGGCAAACGCAGAGTTGGGAGGAGAAGCTGGCTTCGGCCCGTGGCTGACAGCCCATCAGCTGGGGAAGCGGCACGTCAAAACACAGCGCGCATGCCCTGGAGAGCAAGCCCTTGAACTAGCAGGACTGGACCGCTGCCAATCTGGCGGCAGGACGCCTGCTGAGCGGTGCCACGAGGACACAGGAGTCACGGGGCTTGCTTTTGTTTTATTAGTTAAATTGTCAGAACACGAAGTTCCCTAAAAGCCCTTTGACAAGGAGTCAAGATGAGAGAGGTTTGGGGAAACGGCGGGGTACATGGCAAAGGCATGGGCAGAGAACAGGAAAATACCTACACCTGTGATTGACCTTTAACCTAAAGCTGAGACTCCACTGCAGTAATTGGCCGTAGGGTCCAATTCGGTCTCCTGAGTATCAAGCTCACCCACAGAGTCAGAAGGTGGTCCAAATCCTCCCGCATCTGTTACCGTAGCTGGCACAAGGTTGGCAGTGAATGTTGAATGCTAACTAAGATGCAGTCTACCGTTCTACCTGGGTTGGAGAACTAACGCCAGAGAAAGGAGTGGACACCCGCAGTTTAGTCTGCGGAGGCTACTTCTCCTGGCCGGCGCCGTATGAACACGTCATCAGGCTGCTACGGCTGCCGATGTGCAGCTTGTTGGTACAGTTTGATGCGACTCGGACTACCCCTTGCCTATGCCCAAGCATGTTAACAGGCCTCTCGGACTTGTGCTACGTTACCCTTTGCAGGAAGCTGTATTTCAGGATGCTAGACAAAAAATTCCTCTCCAAGTACCATTCCACTTGGCTGCCTGTTTCCTTATGTCAACACGAATATACGTCAACCAGGTTCTGGCTTCCAAAACTAATTATTTTGCAGAAACCTTAGTCCTTGGGGCTGCACGCAGAAAGGCCTTGGGGTCATCACGTGTGCCACCGTGTCTTCCCAGATCACTTCCCTCCCGTGAGCAGTATCCAGTCTTACAGTTGTGTGTGACCTGACTGGAGGTCATGAGAATAAAAGGGAACCGGAAAGCTATGAAAAAAAGCCACACGTAGCTAGGTCCCAGAGGGCTGGCAGGTTGGATGTGATGGCCACAGACATTGCAGTATTCTGATTTGGAAGCCAATGTCCTGATGCCAGCCTGGGAGGCTTTTCCAGGTAGAAAATGAACCGGTGTGACTGTCACAGACACCTCTCACAGACACCCTGGTAGCGTCAACATGGACCACTGGGATCGATCTATCTCCAACAGAGTTTTTCTGTTCTTTTTGGGTTTTCTATTTCTGGGTTAGAGTTGGATGAGAGCTATCTCCGACGTGAAAACAGTGAGTTTTGTGATAGCTCTTCTTACACAGAATGGAGAAGGGGCCTGTTGAAGACCACACGCTGTGCGAGCTTCACACTACCACGTGATCCTTGCCCCAGGAAATCCACTACTCCTGCATGTCTGTGTCACTCACAGACCCATGAATTTCACCATGGCTACCATGGCTAACAAGGCTACAGAAGCTGCAAAGGGGAAAAACAAACCACATTTTTGGCAATTTCAGAACATATTTCGGAACTTTTCCATACTTTTTTTTTTTTTGCACGTGATAAACAGGAAGCTGAGAAGGTCCTCACAGCACGGGTGGCTGTGTGTTGCCTGGTCAAGTCACTGCTACAGATACACAGAGGCAGCCATGTTTAGCAAGCGACACTTCTTCCTCAAGATTCTTTGACTGGGCTCTACAGAGTTCATCTGCTCCCACATCCAGGCACTGCTAATCGATGCAGTTCATCTGCTCCTACATCCAGGCACTGCTAGTCGATGCAGTTCTTTGGGATCCTTTTACTTCTGTCCATCTGTCGGATATTCTCTGTGACGTTAATAGTGACTTCTTTTGCGGACATTTTCTTGGCATCCCTTTTAGCCTGTGAAAAAAGTTGACAACAGTGAATTCAGTTCCTGGCAAATATCCAGAGTTCATCCCATTTGTATTAACTTCTCGAGATGACGCAGACAGGCAGGGGAATGACCTACGAGGACTCATACACGTAAGGCCCTCTTCAGAAGCTTTTCTTAATTAAAAATTTCAATGCTCCACAAAGCATAAAGATTGCACACATTAATGGGGTAACAGGCAGCGCCTGGATACTTGGTTATCCTCAGAGGTTTCTCTGTTGACTCTCAAGCGAGCACAGGGTCTGGATAAGTTATGCCCACAAAACACGGGGGAAATGAATGAATTCACTGAGATTAAAGGGTAGTAAGAACAATTTCACAGTTGGTCTTAGTGGCACGGTTAAGGTTTTATGAGCTTTGGGGTCAGATTCGGTTCAAACACAGGCTATGTAATCCCATGGGGCAGATGTTTCTAACTTCACCAGCTTGGGACTTCCTTGTCTGTGAAGGGGGAACAGGGTAATATTAATCTACCTCATATGACTTTTGTAAGCATTAAAGTAACAAATAAGGTAACACATGTATAACATCTGGAACAGTGCCTGTTATTCAATAAAGAGAAATCACAAACAGAATTGTCTGGTTTTAGGTGAAGACAGACCCCCGATGAAAGTCCAGAATTAACCTTAAATACAAAAGCATTAACTGTAGGTTTTTCAACATGCCCCCCCCACTTCTCACAAAGTGAAAGCAAGTTTAATTAGGGGAGCGGATCCTGGAAAAAGTGAGTGCAAAATGGCCCTACAAGTCACTGACTTCCATTCCAGGGAGGATCTGTTGGCCAGCGACAGCTGGGGGACAGGGAATAGCCAGCAAAGAGCCTCTAACTGTCCTTGCAGGAGTGACCTCAGCTTCAGGGAGCAGGGAGCCACCTCATCTACGCCTGTGCCCCTCTAGAGGCTGTTCAATGTAGGAGGAAAGAGATACAAACACCAGATCATCACAGCCCAAGCCAGCCCAGCTCTGGCAAGCACTTCGTCCCCGGAGCCCCCAACAACAGTCAGCATCCCTCCACCTGCTCCTGTTTCCAGCTCTCCCTTCCCACCGCATCCTACTGGCACTTCCTGATGAATATCCCGTATGACGACAGGTCACATCTGCTTCCTGACACACAGTCTCAGACCCTGCAGGAACGGTGTAACAACCTGAGAGTCTCCCCACACGGGGTGTGGTCCCATGTGAAGAGTCACCCATTTTCCATACCACTGGGTCCTCAACGCAAGCCATCCATGTCAGCCGAAGCACATCCAAGAGATGGTGAATTCTTGCAGCACCAGAACAAACACACCGTTCTATTGAGTTCTATGTGTAAACAATAGCTAAGGCTCTCGTAAGAAGCATGAAACCCGTGTGCTTGTGATATTGCTGGTGTCTTCCTCTGGATCCTTCTCAGAAGATGCATGCAGCTCCCAGTTGCTGAGGCCTGGATGTTAATGAATCAGCACCTTTTTGGTTTAGTTTTGTTTTTACAAAACTTTATCCTCACCTGATTGGTGCCAATACTCTAGAGGTGCCAGAGAGGTTACACCTTATTCCCAGGGATACAGAAATTCTAGCCCTCTTGCTTCACAGGGCAACAAATCCAATGGCACCTGTACCCTACAGCTCCTAGCAGAATCAAAGCAAGATTGTACTACAACTGCTCAACAAAACTCATGTACTTGCTGGACCTGAAACTCTGACCTGACCTGCTTCCTCGCTACGATGTAGGCATCAGTTTCGTGAGGAAGAATTATAATCTTGGGCTCTGCTTCTAGGGGGCCAGACATAGAACAATTGTTTTAGTAATTCCAGTGTTCAAGGACAGCTTTGGTTCTGTCATCTTTTATCTACCAATTTTAAAAGATAAAATTTCATTATCTCCATTGTAATATCCCCAGTGCCTAGCACAGTACTGAGGCAGAGCAAGCCCCCAGTTTAACTTTGGCTGGCTGGATGGTGGATGATTGGATAAGTGGGTGGGTGGGTGGATAGATGAATGGGTGGGTGGATGAATGGATGGGTGGGTGGCTGGATGGTGGATGATTGGATAAGTGGGTGGGTGGGTGGATAGATGAATGGGTGGGTGGATGAATGGATGGGTGGGTGGCTGGATGGTGGATGATTGGATAAGTGGGTGGGTGGGTGGATAGATGAATGGATGGGTGGATGGATGGGTGGGTGGCTGGGTGAATGGATGGTGGATGATTAGATAAGTGGGTGGGTGGGTGGATAGATGAATGGATGGGTGGATGGATGGGTGGGTGGGTGGGTGGGTGGATGGATGGTGGATGATTAGATAAGTGGGTGGGTGGGTGGATAGATGAATGGGTGGGTAGATGGATGGATGGGTGGGTGGCTGGGTGGATGGATGGTGGATGATTGGATAAGTGGATGGATGGATGGGTGGGTGGGTGGGTAGATAGGTGGATGGATAGATGGATGGATGGTTGAAGATTGGAAAAGTGGATGGATGGGTGAGTGGATGGATGGATGAGTAGGTGGGTAGATGGATGGGTAGGTAGATGGATGGTAGATGGATGAATGGGTGGGTAGATGAATGGAAGGGTAGATATATGGATGGTATATGGTGTATGTATGGATGGGTAGATGGATGGGTGAGCACACTGCCCCATTAATGCCCCACAACCAGTAGTGGATACAATTTACGTTTGTGTCTTTCAAGCCCGAGCTAACACCATAACTAATTGACCTTGACCTTTAAATTAGATATTTCTGGTTATAATGTATCATCTATCTGTCTATCTATCATTATCTATATAGGTATCTATTTATCCATTCTTAAAGCATTCTTCTTAAGAAGTTGCTCCATCCTCCACCTCACATTGAACTTCTCCTTGAACTCGCCTGCTAACTACACATGGCCTTGTGTAGGAAACAAAACAAAACAAAGAGAGTGCCCCAAAGAAAGGCCCCGTGGTGGTGAGGACAGCTGTCTGATTTTCACAGGCTGTTGTTACATAGAAGCTTTGAAAGTCACCAGGGAACAGGAGACAAAGGCTGTATTTGAAATGAGCCAGACTCACAGAAACATTTCCCTCTGATTGGTAGGGGAGAATACTTCATGAAGGTTCATTGTGGATTATTCACAGAAAGTGAAAGCCCTGTCCTATTGCAGACATTTATTTGTGCGTGTATGTACGCATGTGTGCACGCGTGTGAGCCTACTGGTAGGGGCCAGAGGTCAGCTTTGTGTGTCTTCATTTGTTTCCATCTTTTTTTTTTAAGACAGTTTCTTTCGCAGAAGGCTAGGGCTCACTATTTCAGCAGTTTGGCTAGCAAGCCCCAAGAGTTCACTTGTCTCTGTTTGGCCCCTGCACAAGTCCTGAGGTTACAAGTGCAGGCTGCCATACATACCACACTTTTCTATGGGTGCTGGAGATCTGATCCTGGGTCCTCACACTTGCACAGCAACTGCTTTAGCCACTAAGCCATCCCCTGGCCCCTATTCCAGCCTATTTTTAAGTTTTAATACTCTGAGCAAAAATTAAGGACTAGGATGATTCATAATTTCTAAGTTGGAATAAAGGGTTGAAGACTACAAAATGGTTTTCCTCACCGCAGCTACGGAGTCTATGTGACTTGATTCTGAAGATAGTGAGGAAGCTTCTTAAATAAGTACAGCATCAGTCTGTAGAGGAACAGACACACAGAACACACGCCATTGTCTGTAGAATGGACACACAGAACACACGCCACTGTCTGTAGAATGCACACACAGAACACACGCCACTGTCTGTAGAATGCACACACAGAACACACGCCAC
>JAQHUG010000057.1:3198120-3214656 GCA_028555095.1 Dicrostonyx torquatus | reverse complement strand
GGACACACAGAACACAGACCACAGTCTATAGAATGCACACACAGAACACAGGCCACAGTCTATAGAATGGACACACAGAATACACGCCGTCAGTCTATAGGATGTGCACACAGACCACAGTCCTCCCCACCTGGGCCTTAGCACAGGCCTTGCCACCACCTGGGGTCACACGATGTGTTGCATTAACTTGCGTCTTAGTCATTTACCCGAGAAACAAGGACACGATGTCTGCTCTGCAGACGTTTGAGAACCTTAAATGTGTTGCTTACAATAAGCGGACCAACTTCCAGTTCCTGTGAATGACTCCAGTTCACAGTTCCTGTGAATGACTCATTTTAAAATTAGAAGGCTCATGGTCTGGAAACCTCCTCAGGCCCTGGCAGACCAGTCACTCCAGTGGTAGCTATTGTCACTAATGTCTCTTGAAAAGGTATGGCGAACACGCCAACTGTTACCTTATCTGCTCTGTGGAAACCCAGGACCACTGCAGCAGCTAATAAGTAGCAAAAGTCATTCTGAAAGAGATGGGCCGGTGGGTACTGGATGCGCTGGGGTTTGAAACCAATAAGGGATGTAGGAAGTTCCCAGCTATAGACAATTACATTTTAAAATAATTACTGAATTAAATTTAGCAAACCAATTCGAATCTATCAACCTCCCCCCTCCCCGCTTCTGACTTACATTATTTATTGAGCGTTCATTCGTTTGTGTGTGGTTAAGGGTGGGAACCCATGATACGGTGCATGTGTGGACACTTGAGGAAGTTAGGTCTCTCCTTCGGCCACGTGGTTCTGCATGGAAAGTCAGATGAGGCTTGAGAGCAAGTGCCTTTACCCACTGAAGCCGCCTCACCAGCCCAGAAAAGGACATTTCCATGCAATTTTTTAAAAGACTGTATTTGGAGGCTGGGACATCAGCCCGGGAAAGTGCCAGAGCTCTCATTCCTGTGAGGACATCAGGCTGGTAACTACTGCCGTCTAGTTACAACTTGGAAGCTTTAGAGTCTGTTTTGCCTTGAATGTGAAATGTCTCCCATCGGCTCAAAGGTTTGGTCCCCTGCTGGTTGGTCCTGTTTTGGAATGTTCTTGAACTTTCAGGAGGGGCCATCTCCTGAGAGGAGGTGTCTTACTGGGGGCGGGGAGGACTTGAGATTTTAGAGCTCAGCCCTAGTTCTGTCTGTTCCCCGCCTCCAGACCGCGGATAGGGTACCACCAGCCACCTGGGGCTTCTGCCATCACGGCTTCGCTGCCATGGTGATTGTATCCCTCAAACTGTGAGCTGACACAATCACTTCAGACTCCGAGCCCAATTAGCCCTTCCTTCTCTGACTTGCTTTTGTCAGATATTTTCTAGCAGCCATGAGAAAAATGATTGTTACAAATTCTAAGCCTAAGCGAGAGGAAAGGAGGAAACTATAATGTCAGGTATTTTCCATTTTCTCTTCTTTGCTAAGGCTACAGAGGAATATAGAACGGTTAAACCCCTGTGTCCCTTTGGACCACTTTGCAGGAATAGATTTACTCCCTCTGATGTGGTTTTCAGCCTGCCAAGCCTTTCCCACCCTTCTTTTAACAAGAAAAATAAGTGTCAGTATTGTAATTACTGGTTTAAAAAAAAGTCTCACACGTCTGTTTGGTGAGGAGAGAAACCTATTTGGCGCCCTCTTCTTTCGCAGCTACCTGCTAATGCAACCCTTCCCTCACTTCTAATAGTCTTGCTTTGTGAGCTCTGTCACCACTGACTCTCACTAATGGGCCACCTCCTGTTTCTCACCCATCCTGACAGTTTATTTTATCCTTGTCTCATCTTCATTTCTGTAGGTCTGGAACCCTGTGAGTCACAGCTTTGAGTCCCCTTGATGCGGCCTCTTTAATTAAGAGTCATTTGCTGGCTGCCATTCTCCAGGGTAGCCAGATAGACTGCAGTGATGTCTTGGCAGCCTCCAACCCAGATGGACCTGTCTCTCTTGGGGTTCAGAAGTCCCTGATCCGGCTCATCCCCCTGTGGCAGGGAAGGACAGGTTGGAGGCTCCGCCTGGACTCAAGATGGCAGCAAGATTTGCTCAGCCCCTTCTCAGTTCCACCCAAATGGAAATAGAGATGCTCTTGGCTTAGCTCAGACTAACACTGTGGGATCTATCTCGGTGCAGAACCCATGGTAGACCAGACATGCGCAGATAGACGTTCGGAAAGCAAAGGAAAGGTACAGTGACACACGCCTGGGAAGGTGCAGGCGGAGGACCAGGAGTTCAAGGATATACTCAGCTGCTTACTGAAGCCAAGGCCATTTTAGGTTGCATAAGATTTTGTCTCCAAAACCAGAGTGTGTGGGGGGGGGCAGAGAAAGCTGGAGAGAAAGCTCCCAGGCACAGAACCTGTCAGTCCTGCCTCAACACCCTAGAACTTTCCCACTGGCTTTCAGTTAGGTGAATCATTGGCTGCTCCTTGTATCGCTTTTGGGACATTGTGCTTGCTTGCACATCAAGGCATCTGAAGCCACTCGGGCTGATGCGGTTTGCAGAGGACAATGGCCTGTAGGTGAAAATCCCAAAGAAAGACCGTGGCTCCAGGTCCCACATCCTGATGAACTCTGGTCAAGCTCACAGTGACTCCTCCAACACTGGTGGTTCAGATAATAAGGGAGGCCATAACACAGCTCCCTGCATTCTGCTGGGTGGGCCTCTGTTTTCCCAGATCAGGAAGGACACTGAAGCTTTCAGCGTCATGGGGGGTTAAAAACAATGCCATATAGCCCGGCAATGGTGGTGCACGACTTTAATCCCAGCACTTAAGTGGCAGAGGCAGGTGGAGCTCTGTGAGTTCAAGGTCAGCCTGGTCTACAGAGCAAGTTTCGGGACAGCTAGGGCTGTTATACAAGAAAACCCTGTCTTGAGAAAACCAAACCAAACAAACAAACCAATAAAAAAACAATGACATACATGGTGTCTGGCACATAGTAGGCCAGGCGTGTTAGTACGCCCCTCCCTTTCTTGTCAGAGGATTAAAAAGCAGGGTCTTTCAGGCTGCACCGCGAGGCCTTAGACTTCTGTCAGATCTCTGTTAAAGAAACCGCTAGTCCCCAAATGCCATGGGTTTTAGAGCATTAACCTGGGATTAATAAGGGATGCTCCGACTCCATGAGAGGCCAGCTGCTAGCCTTCCACAGCAGGAGCAGACCTGCTTTGACTTAACCTACTGGGCTTCACCAAGGGTCACAAGGACGGCTTGCTATTCCCCCATGAGCCTCAGGGAGATGATCTCCGGGATGGTCACAGAGCTGCCATGACCCAGTGATGTCAGAACAGAGCTGGAAGCCCCGCCCCCCCTACACCTTTAATCTCAGTGAGCTAGCTGCTAGGTTAGTCTCACTCAACCTGTATGTCGTTATGAGCACCTAGCAAGTGCATTAAACCGGAAGAGGACTGGAATGTCAAAGGGAGAATATAATGAATAAGGAGGGCTGAGGCCCGAGCACCTTCTAACTGAGCTGGGTTTGCTGCAGGCCAAATCTCTACAGAACCTTCTCACAGGGCTATAATAGATCCCTTCCTTTTTCCCAGGCGTAGGTCGCTCAGAGCTCCCAAGTGCCCTATGGACAGCCTTCCCTCTGGTCCCGCCCCCCGTGGTTCCATCTGTCCCCTCCCACCATTTAGCCTCCTGCTTCTGTTTTCCAGAGAGACTTTGCCGCCCAAGCTCTTCCTCTGAGGTGCCTCACTGTACCATAGTCTGAGAGAAACCCCAAGCTGACCCTTCTCTTTGAACTCTGTGGGGCTTCTTCACCCCTTCTTCCTATAGGAGGCCACACATTGCCAAGCATTGTCAGCCAGGCATTGCGGGTGGAAGCTTCTGTAGAAAGTCCCTCAGCTGAGAATTAGCCCAGACAATGGGTGATTCCATTAGCGTCTGGTCACTTTGCCAAGAACAACAAAGCAACTGGAGAATATGCAGCTTTGGAGCTTCGGAGCCATGAAAGCCCTCGAGAGCCTCGTTCAAGTGGCATTTCTACCTCTGACTGCTATCTGAGGGGGGTCGGTTTGGTTTGGTTTGGTTTTGCTTAGGTTTTGTGCCTCTGTGTATTTATGTCCCTGCGGAGGTCGGAAGAGGGCATCAGACTCCCTGGGACTGGAGTTACACATGGCTGGAGGGGTGAGGGTGGAGTGGGGAGTGGGCATGCTTGGGAGCTAGTGGGCATGCTCTGTAAACAGCCTCACCAATCAAGAAGGCAGTTCTAGTCCACATAACTGAGAAGCCAGTGTTGGTTCAAATCTCGCCAGCCTGATCCCACGTAGTTTATTTTAGACATGTTTAAGCACGGCCCGGTGAGTTTCCTGATGATAATGAACTCCATCCTGAGTGCCCCATAAAACCTAGAACATGGCTACACTGAAACTCTTTGTAAAGTGCGTGTGACATCATGTATAAACGGGTTCTATAGATCGGCTGAGAAAAACAAGATCAAGACAAGGGTCTGGGGGAGGATCCACGCAGACAGGGCAAAGGTTACCAGGCCATCAGCCAAGTCCACTCTCAACCTTCCGGGCAGGAAACAGATGATACATCTCTCCCTTTGAAGAGACAACCCTGTATGTCTAACATGAGGGCCTGTTTTGGGGGTTTCTATCCTGCTCAGTTCCCACAGCTGGTAAGCCCCAAAGAAATTACAGAGGTCTACATAAGTTATAAACTGATTGGCTCAGGCTTCTTATTAACTCATAACTTATATTAGCCCATTATTCTAGTATATGGTAGCCACATGGCTCGGTACCTTTTTCAGCGGGGCAGGTCACATCTTCCTTCTTCCATATCTGGGCAGGACTGGGGAAAGAGCTTCCTTCTTCCTAGAATACTCCTGTTCTCATTGCCCCACCTCTACTTCCTGTCTGGTTGTCCCGCCTATACTTCCTGCCCGGCTACTGGCCAATCAGCGTTTATTTAAAACATAATTGACAGAATACAGAATTGTCCCGCACCATGTATGTTTCGCGTTCCTGGTTCTCCTAGTGTTTATCTCTGGGCACAAGACCCTCTGTGCCCCCCACAGTGGTGAAGCCACCATGTGGGTTCTGGGAACTGAATCTGAGTCTCCTGGAAGTGCAACAAGTGCTCTTAACTGCTGGGTCATCTCTCCATCCCAGTGGAGAGTTGTGTGTGTGTGTGTGTGTGTGTGTGTGCGCGTGCGTGAGCGCGCGTGCGTGTGTGTTTGCCTTAGAGTACCTGTGGAGATCAGAGGATAACTTTCAGGAATCGGTTCTCTCTTTCTACCACACAGGCTCTTGGTACCAAACTCAAGCTTGGTAGGAAGCACCCTTACCTGCTGAGCTGGCCTTGAGCGAGTTTTGTCTGTTTGACTTTTAAAGGATGAGCTGAGCTGTAAGCCTGAAGAAAATGGCATATCAAAGTGCAGGGAATGTGCTTGGGGAGCCCAGAGTTCTTGGACTCCCTTAACTAACAGAAGGCAACAGAGGCGCCTCTGGTGTTCGTGGGGTACAGGATGGGGAGCTGAGTGGAGGAGAACAAGCCAATGATGTCTTAAATGTTGTGAGGTCACTATGGCCCCGAACAATCAAGAGAAGCGGGGCGCACAAAGAGCTCCCTTCAGAGACAGTCAGTTCCAATCTGTGAAAGTCCATTGTTGGTGCGATTGTTCTGCCAGTGAACACCGACTGACTGCTGGCCAGAAAGCAAGGACCAGAAGGAGCTGAAGAAAAAGACACAAGGTTTGTTTGTCCAAACCCAAAGGACTGTTGCTCGCCATCATTGACACTGTTCATTAAGTCCCATCACCCTTCAGAAGCGAATTTGAACCCGTGGGGGGGCAGAGGCACTAACAGAGAGGTCACTACCCACAGTGGTGACTTCCCAGGTCTCTCAGAACACAGTCAAGTCTGCCACGACACCGTCGTTTATCTTCTGATTGGACTCTCACGCTGATGGCAGCTGGCACTTGGAGGAAACAGTGCCTCTCTCTTTCCCACTCCCGGGTCCTTGGCACTCAAACAGTGCCTGGCATCTGAACAGCACTCAAAGGGGATCCGAGAGTGCTCGTAGGAGCTAATGAGGAAACTCTAGAGGCCTAGCAAGGCTCGTCTTTAATCCACACATTTTACTGGTAAATCTAAACCAGAAAACTGCAGGAGGTGTTTGCTGAGGCCGCATGCTCCTCCAAAGGTGGCTCCTGGAGAAGAACCGGGGAAATGCAGTAAAATTCCAACATGGTGACGACTAACATACCAGTAAACCCAATACAAGTTGAGAAACGTGTGTAACATTCCTAACATTCCGAACGCTCCAGCTTTAAAGATGCAGCTCACTGTGGGCTGTCAGCTGGATCCCTGGTGATTTCCGGGCCGACAGGAAGCTGTTACCCTCTTTGCTGCTGCTGACCAGCATCGTGAAAGACGGTTGTACTGCATGTGACCAGCATCGTGAAAGACAGTTGTACCGCATGCTGCTCACTCAGGAAGAGATTCAAATTTGAAATTAGGATTGTGACATCCAACGTGTGCATGTTGGTTTCTCGCCGCTGTGAACACGTAGCTCAGGATAACTTTGAACTTTTGACCTTCCTAGCTCCATCTTCTGAGTACTCTGATTTCCCAGTGTTGGGGACTGAGTCCAAGGTTTCATACTGCTAGGAAAGACTCTGCCACTGGGGCCACAGTTCCATCCCAGGTGTTATGACGCTTTGATCTACCTTGTTCAGTGGAAAGGGATCATGCCCATCTCCATCACATATATAGTACCATCCGTGCCATCCAATACACAGGGAAACACACACACAGGGTTCAGGCTACTTCCCAAGTCAATCTGCCTGTAAGAGTGGAGTCCCGAGTACGGGGAGGAGGATAGGGGACACATACCGGAACCTTCTCTAGAACTCTCACCAAACTGGTGAGCACGGTTCTGTGGGGCCCAGGCTGTCTTGGGATATATCAATAATGCTCGTTCTCCTAGAGGTCAACTTATGCACAGGCAAAGTAGCCAGTGCCAGGCCCTAGGAAGACGCTGTCAACTACCTCCCCAGTTAGCATTAGGGCTCCATTAGCATTAATGAGGTCCTTGTGTTGAGTGCCAAGCTCTCCTGTTTGGCCTCCTTGCCACTGTTATGCATATCTCAGTTTACAAGAACAGACCCGTCTTTTGTTCCTTGGGGTATTATTTCATTTCCATTATATGTTTAAGGAACCTGAGGACCTGAGAGACTGATTCCTGCAAGTCTACTCAGTGAACTTCAGAGATGAGTTTGCAACCAGTTTGCTGATCAAAGCCTCTAAAAGCAACTGATGCGTGCAAGAATTCCGTCACTGGGTGGGAAGCTGTGCCCTCAGGGGGCAGATGCGGGAGCTGGGAGAGGTGGCAGTACGGTCTGAAGCAGACTGAAAGTGGGGGACTTCAGGGAACATGAGAAAATGGGAGGGGGGACTGGGTAGGAGGAAGAAGAGGGCACAGAGCCCAGCCAGGCGGAGCAGGAGGAGGGCCTCCAACCAAGAGCTCCAGGGAGACAAGGGTCAGAGGATGAGAGCCAGCTCCAGGGACCACAGCCTGCCGCCTTGCCAACAGCAAGGGTTTAAAGGTTACGGTGTTATGATATTTTACAAGAATCTCCCTCAGGGACCCTTGCACTGACCAAGTGGTTGGAGGGTGGGAGGTAAAACGCCAAGTTTGCTTGTGGCCACAGGCTTCATTACTTCACTCATTCAAGGACACGTTTCTGTAAGTTAACAAAAAAACCCAATAGCCCACCAGGAGAGGATTTAAATTTTAAATGGAGGGGTGGAGAATCTCCAGCCCCAAGGCCGGCAGTCTTGATTGAAAGTAAACCCCACCCCTGTTCTCCAGTCCCCAGTTGGTTCTGTGGCTGCGACCCTACCTCTGTGGTCCAAAGGCCATTCTGTTTCTGGGTCAGAGGGCCTGAGCTGAGGCTCTGGGAGTTGGGATACTGTGTCCCACAGGTCATCTTCTTCTCTGGGTTGGCTATTCCCCCTGGGATGGCAGATCGGAGTACGCCGTTGGAGGACAGTCCATCTTCCAGCACACCTGGGAAGGCAAGGACAGGATGGCAGGCGTTATAAACAAGGACAGGATGGCAGGCGTTATAAACAAGGTGAGGATGGCGGGCGTTATAAACAATCCCAAGATGGCAGAGAAGAGGGCAGCCCAGATGCCTCCCAGAAACTACCGTGTAAAGCTGTCTTTACCTATAAGCATATGTGTATTTTATATAAAAATGAGATTTTAATATAATTTTGTTGCTTGACATTTTTCCTTAGCACATTGATGACAACTTCTCCTCACCCATGCCCGTTCAGCCCCGTTATTTTCTAACATGTCTGCTGGCTGTACACAAAGGCCATCATTGAATCAGTCCCCTCTAACTAGGTATTTGTTTCCACTGCCTAGCAATAACGTTACTGGAATAATACTCCTTTTGATTAATAATTTTACATAGTTTTCTCTTGGGATAAATTCCTAGAACTAAGGTTGCTCACTTGAAGGTTACACTGGACTCCCCCCCCCCATCTCCACCAATAGGACTAAGCAAACATATCCCGTGACAAATGCCAAGAAACATAGAACTTCAAATAAACAGCCTCGCTGAAAAGCAAACGAAGGACAAGGGGGGAATTCACGAAGCATCAAGGGTACCTTATTTGTAAGCGGAAAAGGCCCGCGAAGCATGCAGGGGACCTGCCAAGAGCGGGAGAAGCCAGCCAGATGCTGCAGGAGTTACGGGGTATGGGAGCAGCCCATGAGAGTGTCGGGTCTCCTCCACCAGCCTAGGCTAGCTGGCCATGGGGTGTGGCTCACAGTGGGGTGCTGCACTCAGGGGCATTGAATTTCACTGGTAAGACTCAAATCCAAGAAGAGAATAACTAAGAATTTCAAGATGGGGGCTGGAGAGATGGCTCAGCGGTTAAGAGCATTGCCTGCTCTTCCAAAGGTCCTGAGTTCAAGTCCCAGCAGCCACAGGGTGGCTCACAACCATCTATAATGAGGTCTGGTGCCCTCTTCTGGCCTCCAGGGATACACACAGACAGAATATTGTATACATAATAAATAAATAAATTTAAAAAAAAAAAGAATTTCAAGATGGCAGCAACTGAGCCTCCAAGCCAGAGTCCTTCGGAGCCCAGCGAGGCCTGCACATGATCTGGCTGCACCGTGCAGAGATAGATACCTGTTGCAGCTGAGAGCAGCCAGGAGGCTTTGTTTGCACAGGGTATACTTCTGGAGAATGAAGGGGAAGATAATTGGTTTTTTTTTGTTGTTGTTTTTTTTTTTTGTGGTGTTCTGTACTTACCAATTTTGGCGTGTTTTAGAACTGAGAAATACAAGCTACATCCTCACTATAGGACCACTGGGTTCGTTGCTGGTTGTGCTGGAAAGACTTCACTGGCAATGGTCAGTGGCCTGGCTGACCTCGTTTAAGCTGGTCATCAGAATTTCTCAGTTTCTATATCAGGCTCCCTAGGCCGGTCGTGAAGCACTTGGCTGATTGTGTGACCCCTAAGTCAAGGATGTAACCAGCGCGGCTAATGAGAGGGGCCTGAGGGAGACACAGCTGGTGCCATGCCATAAATAATACGCGCATAAATAAATAACAATGTCTGTGTCTGACATTGTTAGAGCCTTATGTACGCTGTCCCATTTAATCCTCACAGTGTCCTGCGAACCAAGAATCCTTTATTCTCACCCAATAAAGGTTGTCCCTGTATGGTGCTAGGCGCCGGGCTCCATCTGTGCGTCTACCATTGTACCACTGTCTGCCGACTGCAGCCTGGAGTGGAAATTAAAGTTTAACTCCTGATCTGTGCTTTTCTGACACTTGGGATGCAAGCAAGTGTTCCCTCCTCGGGGAGCTCCCAAGTCAGCAGTTCTCGATCTCGGGGTGTAGGAGACCCTCCAGGGGTATCTTCTTAAAACACAGATCCTAACATCTGCTGCCCAGACTTCTGATTCAGGAGAGCCTCGGGAATGTGGATTTCTGAACGCCTCCTATACTCTGAGGCAGAGGGTTTCGGAGACTCCAAAGGTTTATTATATTATGACTGGAGATGTAGCTATGAATAAACCTGACTGCCTGTCTCTATCTCACAGATTAATGCTCTTGTTGGTCTTTAGGGTTATAGGCAAAAAATCTTTATTTTCTCACAGTGAATTCCAGAACAGTATAATAAAGTAAGTTAAATTTGCTAGCTCCTTAAAATTTGTGTGCCCCTAGAGTGCCTTTTTTTTTTTTAACATCCTCCACACAATTTCCATCCCGTCCAAAAGACAAACCAAATTACTGACTGTGCCCAAAGATAGGAAACTGGTGTGCCGATGCGATGCTTGGTATACTGTAACTAGTGGCTTCCTGCCGAAGCTTCTGGCTTAGAAATGAAGCCACATGGGGGGCAGAATAGAAAGGGGTGTTTAAAATGGCAGCTGGCAGCCGCACAGAGAACGAGCTTGCTCCCTAGCCCCGGCACTGGCTCCCCCTGGTCAAGGTGATTTGAAAGCCTGCCCAAAGCCATGAAGAGACGCCTGCAAGTGCTTTCCCTCAATGACAGGACTCAAAGTGTAAGACCTTGGCGCTGTATTTGGGAAGAATCTCTGATGTCACATCAGATGGATCCCTGGCTCATCGAGCCCTGTCTCGGCTCCCATCTAGAACACATGCTCCATGGTAATTTCGTCTGAATTGAGGTATAAATTAAGTTATTACTACTCAACCACTCACTGAGAGTCTGTCTTCTAATTTTCTAAATGAACTAGAATAGGATGGTGTCTGCCTGCCATTTCTTTAGTCTGATGAATAACTGTAAATTGCACATGTTATATAACATGACATGTGACCTTTGGCATAGGTATTATTAGATATCCTATTCAGTAACCCTTGCATTTATGGGCAATTGATTTTGGACAAGGATGCCAAAATCATTCAAAAAGGAAACAATTCCTCAATAGATATGTTAGAGACTCATGTGCAGAAGGATGGGGGGGAATTCCCTACCTCACAACCCACACAGAAGTTAAATCAGAAGGAACCAAAGATCTAAAAGTAAAGGCTAAAACTGTTAAATATTTCTGTAAAATATAACTGGCAAATATTCATGATATTAGGTTAGGCAACAGTTCCTAGAAAAGGTCCCAAAAGCACAAATAGGAATGATGAAATCCATAATTGGACATCATTAAATGCATAGGTGACCATGAACATGAAGAGGTAATCCACAGGACGGGGGGAGGACTTTCAAAAAGTATATCCCCGCTCTTGCAGTCCAATAATGAGAAAAGACAAATGATTCAACTAACGTATGAGCAAAAGATCTCAGTGGATGTCTACACGACACATGCAAATGGCCAAGAATATCCCTGTAAGAAGTTACCACTTATGATGTAAGAAAACGAAAGATAAGAGACTAAGAATTGATGCAGTTGTGGAGAACCGGGAAACCATACACTGCTTCTGTGACGGACCGGTTCTAGCTGCTTTTCCCTCGGCCAGGCTTTCAGAAAGGAAGACACAGTCTCTGTGGCCCAGCAATGCCACTTCTAGGTACACGCCTAAGAGAGATGAAAATAGCCACACAGAAGCGTTCGCACGAATGGTTGTAAAGGTTCATCTCGGTTGCCAATTTGGTGGTGGGGTTTAGGGTCACTGTGGAAGCGAGTCTCTGAGCGTGTCCCGGGAGGCATTCTCTAGTTTAGCTGAGGTGAAGGGGGAAGACTCACCACTCCTAGTAACTAAAAAGTAGAAATAGACCAACGCTCCCACCAGCGGGTGGGTGGATGGATATTATTTGGTAATACAGATGTTGAATTACTGATGTCTGCTATCCACCAGCTAAGCTTGGAAAGAGTGTGCTGACTGAGAAGCCAATTACAGAAGGGAGCTTATGATTATCCCTTATAAAATATTCAGAAACGGGCAATTCTAGAGACGGGAAAGTAGCTTGATTGCCAAGGGCGTGGGTATTGGAGGAGATGAAAAATGACTCTTAATAGGTATGGTATTTTTCCCCCCAGGTAATGAAAATGTTCTAAAATTAGTGGTGCAGGTGGCCATACAATCAGATTATAGTTAAAGAGAGCGGGTATTAAAAGGGGGGGAACCCGTGAGCAACACGTTTCAGACTGTTTTACTGACTGAAGAGAAGAGGAACATCTGGACTAGCACAGCAGCAGTCTAAGTTCTGAACATGTACAGTCCCTAAGGACATGGGTCCTGACCACAGTGCCTGGACCGTCTGCTCCTGGGAGTGGGGGAGATGGTCACCAGCCTGTCACACCTGCCTTTAGCCACTCAGTTTCCTTCCCAAACCCTCAGTCACAGGCAAGGGGAAGGCCTGCAGAGAGCCGAGGCCGGAACTGGGGGCGGCAGCCACAGCAACTGTCTGCCAGTGCTGTGGAGGTAAGGTCTGAATTCTTCCCCCAGTAAGGACACCCAGCAGGCTACACACAGGCTGCGGAGGGGAGTGGCAGCCCTAAGGGACAGAGAATCTCAGCGCCAGCTAGCTTTACTTTTTCTGTGTTCTCCCTGGAACCTGTGTCTTCTCTCCACCTACTTCCTTGGCTCTCTCTGACCCTTCAGTGGCGGCTCCCTATTCATCTCTCCTCCAAGGTTTTCATAGAGCAGACCTGAGGCTGTCCTCACCATAGTTCTCCATAGGTCTCCATAGTTACTTCGGCTGTTCTGACCTAAACTATAATAAAAGTTCAGCTCCCTCTAACGTCATGTGCGCTTGCTGCTTCTAAGGGGGGTAGCTACTGGTGAGTTACTGGGCATCCATCCTCCTCCCAGGTTGCCCCAAACACTCATCCACCTCTCTCCTTCCTTCTTCTCTCCCTTGAATATTTCTCTTAAACACTTAAAATGCATGGGTTGTGTGCAGCTCTGCTAGAAACAGCACAACAAACCACACCAGCGATCTTTTCTCGCAGTCCAAGGGGAAGGTGTGAAAAGGCTGCTTTCAAACCGGGCATGACGCCTGCCTGTAATCTCAGCTAAGCCAGGCCCGTGGTGAGTTCCAGATCGGCCTTGTCTATATAGCAAGACCTTGTCTAAATAAATAAATAGTTTGATTTCCCTGGAGGCCTCTCTCCTGTGCGTACAGATGGGTGCCATCTCCCTTCTACATCGTCACAGGGTGAAGTTTCCTAACTTGCCCTTTATATAAAGACAGCTGTAACATTAGACTCAAGCCCACTCAGATTATCTTTCAAAGGCTCCGTCTCCAAATACAATTATATTTCAAAGTTAGGGGTAAGGGTTGAGAATTCCCTATAAATGTACTTTTTAAGATTTATTATTGCTGGATGGTGGTAGTGCACACCTTTAATCCCAGTGCTCAGTGGGCAGAGACAGAAGCAGGCATCTCTGAGTTTGAGACCAGCACTCTACAAAGTGAGTTCCAGGACAGCTACACAGAGAAATTCTGTCGAGGGGGGGTTATTATTTATTTTTTTATGTATATGGATGTTTTGTCTGATATATCTCCATGGAAAATATATTCCCTGGATGTCCAAAGGGGGCACCATATTCCCTGGATCTGCAGTTACACATGGGTGCTGGGAGCTGAAGCAGGCCCTCTGCAAGATTAACAAGTGCTCTCCAACAACATACCATCTCTGCAGCCCCTCAATTCCATCCCAGAGAAGACTCAGGGAGCTGGGTAGCAGAGGCTGCATCTTTGTCGGAGGGAGAGGCGGATGATCTGAAAGCGTGCTGACGTAATGATGTCTGAGAAGAAGGGATGAGGCACCCGCGTTATCTTTTCCTCTTCTGTGAAGCTCACTTTGGGTCCCATTTTCTTAGGTTACATCCCACCACCCAGGGGATTGCTTAGCTGTGCAATCCCGACCACCTACGAAGCAGCATCCTTAGGGTGACAGCGAGTGCCAGTGTGAAGAGTGGCCCTCAGGGTGACGCTTTCTATCAAGAGAAGTTGGTGGCTTTCTTTGGTTGAGTTTCCTCAGGTCACAGCCTGTTTCTGCTGGGCTGGGGGGTGGTGTTATTTTTATCTCTTAATCTTCTTCTGTACACGTTCAGACAAGGTGTCCTACTCATGGCCTGTCCTCTTACCACAAAGTTAATAGGAGTTAAAAATGCCCTGCCAGTGACCCTTTTGACTGACCTCAAGGTGTCTGGGACCACCAAAGCCTCCTGACTTTTCTCTTTAGAGTCTTTCTGAGTCTTTCGATGTAGTCTTTTGCTCTGCTATGTGGAATGTTGGTTTCCCCCATAAATCATATGCTGAAAGTTAATACCCAGTGCAATAGTGAGAAAAGCTCCTTCAGGAAGAAATTATCACCCAGTAAGAGGACAACTGATTGAATTAAGCTATTTTGGTGCGTCTTCTCCTCCGTAGACCCATGAAGCCAGCCTTCTGGGTTACTGATGGCAGGTTAAACATAATTCCAGGAAGCATCTCCCAGACTTACTGTCATACCCCAGAGCTCCCAGGCCAAGAGCATGGCCAGGTGACCCTGATACATCTCCTCTCCCCACAGGAGTGTGACTACCTGCTCTGAGGTGGAAAGTGATTCCAAGGCAGCTCAGCAAGTGGGGTGCTGTGGACATGCGGTAACCTGGTAACCCATCCAAGCAGACAGGGAGGGCTGCCAAGCTAAGTAAAGAAGGAACAGTGGCTTCAGGTTCCACTCCTTACTGGGAAGTCAGAGAAATCTTTGAGAGTCATCAGTTACCTCCAGCCCTTCAGCAGCTGCACAATGCCTTTGGACATAGGCCCCGTACCCCACTCTTTATGGGCTCTCCTGCCGTTCCTGGCTTGGTGGGTTGAGTCTCCCTTTCCCTGTCCTCTCTGCTCTAGGCCCATGGGACATCTGAAGCCACACAGAACCCTATGATACTGTCTGTCTTACTTAGAAGCATTCCCCCACGGCCTTCCCCATTGATGTGGGATTCCCCTCTGTATGCCAGCAGAGTAGAGCCAGTGGGAAATCTGAGCAGAGATATAGAGAGAGTAGGTAGAGTCAAAGAGACACCATGTGGCTGCCGAAGGAGAAAGATGCCAGAACAGAATCTTACCCTCATGCGGATACACAGATAAATAGAAATGGGTTAATTTAAGACATAAGAGCTAGCTAGGAATACACTTGAGCTATTGGTCAAACAATGTTGTAATTAATATAGTTTTGTGTGATTATTTGGGTCTGGGTGGCCGGAAAAAAAACGTACAGTCTCTGCTTAAGTCTCTCCATCTCTGCATAAGTCTGGCTTCTCTAAGGGTTTTCCTGCCCAGGGCTGGGCTCCCTACTTCCGCCCCAGTCTTACTCTTCCTCTTTAATTTTTAAAAAATATTTATTTATTTATTATGTATACAATATTCTGTCTGTGTGAATGTCTGCAGGCCAGAAGAGGGCACAAGACCTCATTACAGATGGTTGTGAGCCACCATGTGGTTGCCGGGAATTGAACTCAGGACCTCTGGGACAGCAGGCAATGCTGTTAACCACTGAGCCATCTCTCCAGTCCCTTCCTCTTTAATTTTTATAACTGTTGGAATGATTCATCCATGCCTGCCTGGCATGCTATCTGAAAGGCTCCATTAAAATGAAGACAGTGCCTGTCTTGTGTGTATATGTATATGCCGGCATATATGAGACTCCCAGGAAATGTTTGAAGGTGTCCTGACCGGGAAGCAGGCTGCTGGGGTAGGAACTTCCCTGTGGGAAGAAGCTGATGTTAGGCCTGTAGGTGTTGACATAGATTTTTTATTCTTGATTTCCTAAACAGTCGCAATGGCAAGGGACATGGGCACAAACATGAACCATGCAGGCAGCTGCTTCCCGCCCTGGTCTCAGGAAGCTAAGGGGAACGCTCTCACAGATGGCAGACCTGGACAAGGCAGAACGCTGCCAGTCATCCACCTGCTCGCCCCTCCTCCTCTGCAGCTTGCTGTGACTCCCCAGAGGCTCCCATGAAGGCTGGCATTTGAGCGCAGACTTCTCCAGATTCCTCCTGAAGCCCCAGCTTGTGCTATGTGACTGTAGATGGGTTGTGCCATAGGGCAATTCTCATGAAAGTCAGAGCCCTTTAGGGACAGGGGTCTCCAAAACCCCTGCAGGTTGTAAAGATACCCTGAGTCCTACGTGTAGGGGAGGCAGCTCACAGAAGGCACTAGAAAACCCAGAACTGTCTTCAAAGGAAGAAAATGGCTGATGCTTCACCTGAAAGACTGGAGTGGATGCATGTCTAAAAACTGGTGAGCCCTTTGTTATTCTATAGAGTCAGCCTTTCTGAAGCCTCCAATATCCGGGGTATTGTTGAAGCCTTAATCCTGAGCTTTGCCTCTCAGGGAATAGAACCATCCTTATGAGAGGTCCCGTGTACTCTGCACCCCATCCACAGAACATTTTTATGAGAGATCCCGTGTACTCTGCGTCCTCCATCCACAGAACCATCCTTATGAGAGATCCCGTGTACTCTGCGTTCTCCATCCACAGAACCATCCTTATGAGAGATCCCGTGTACTCTGCGTCCTCCATCCACAGAACCATCCTTATGAGAGATCCCGTGTACTCTGCACCC
>JAQHUG010000057.1:3162686-3177657 GCA_028555095.1 Dicrostonyx torquatus | reverse complement strand
CTTCGAAGGGTTATTATAACAAAGAACCCCAAACCGGAAGGAGAAACGTAGGCATGACCTGGTGGCTAGCCTCCCTTGTACACTGCACTTCTAAATAAGAAGCATGGCACACCACACTCCGGAAGCCAGAGCATTGAACTCTGAAGTAGCTTAAGTAGCCGGCCGGTGGAGGAGTCCGCATTCCCCATGTCTCCTTTTCCATCCTTCTCTGGCACAGAGACCCTGGTGGGATAAGCACTCGCTATCCAATCCGAGGTGGCATGCTAACCAGTCACGGTTGATAGACTTCCGCTATGTAAGTTGCCTGCATGCAATACAGCAGATCCTGAAACCATCTCAGCACCCTTTACCCGCCCACGGGCATTGCTCTCTTGTCAGGGGACACCACAGTAACATCAGCAAATGACCTGAAGCAGAATCTCATCATCATCTATCTCACTGATCTGGAAGTTAGAAGCTGAAGTCACAGTTGTCAGTAGTGGGTCCCTCGTGGAGGTTGTAAGATGGAACCAGAATGGCATCTCTCTCGGCTTCGTGTGTGTGTGCATGTGTGTGTTTGTGTGTGTGTGTGTGTAGGTGTGTAGCCCTTGGTGTTCCTGTAATCCCTACCTCCATCTCCAGGTGGCATTTCCCTCTCTTGGCTTGTATACATTGGGCTTGTATCCAATGGCATCCTTCTATCATCGGATCAGAGTTTACCTTAATCCTTTATAATACAATTTTACTCAATTCTATGAGCAAAATCCCTACAAGTAAGGGAATAGGGGCTTGAGCACACCTTCCTTGAACAAATAATTCTGCCCATAACACATTCCAATCAAAACTACCAAGAATATTAGACATTTGAAAGTAGGAAAGAGATCAGCAAACGTTGACTTCATTAGCTGAGTCTAAGCAGAAGAGGTATACCTCTGTATCTGAAACTCGGGAGCTAGTGACACTATATCACCTTGGAAGGAGGAGAAGGGGTTGGTGAGGAAGCTCTTCATAAAGAAACAGTTCCGGATTCTTTCCCCAACACAGCAGATCTTAATGGCCATCCTTATTCCTTCCTGAAAAAAAGTTGTAGTTTTGTTTATTTAAAAGTTTCTGCCCTGAAGGTAACTTAGAGAAACTGCGGTCAAGCTATTTGACTGAAGATGTGACCACTGAGCCACGGGGCTTCCTCTCCTGCTTGGACAGGCACAGTTCCTCCAGGTGGGAGGAGAGCCTGCTCAGTGCAGTTCAGTCACAAATGCTCCACTTCCAAAGGCCTAGCAGCCAGGGCTCCTGGGGAGGGGAGGGGAGGCCGAAGACACTGTGACTTTGGACACAGAACTCGGAGGATTTAGGCTGTGTCTCGCTTGAAAGCCTGCTGTCTGAGGACAGGCTTTCTTGAGACCAGAAAGTGAGCCGCCAAGGGAGGGAACAGTCAGTAGTCCTGCCCACCTGTAACAGGGATGAACTACGGTCATGACCAGCGTGGCAAGACATCCCTAAAGGGACAATACTGGCGCTTAGAACTTGGAAGTAACCAACAGTTGTCTAATTGGCCTTGGGACACTCAACAGGAGGGAAATCCTGCACATATTGTCAACTTACCTAGCCAACTACCCATGACAAGTGAGGTCGCTCGTGGATCTTAGAGGAAAATGTACCTACTGTCACATTTCTAAACCAGGTCAGCCCCTAACCACACTCTAAATATTTATCCTTACACCTACTGATAAGCGCACCTCCCATCCCCCATCAAATGAGTTCCTTTTTGCATCAGATGTAGCCACCACAGAAAGCCACAAATGGTCACAATGCAGGGAGCAAATGCCTTTGGAGTGCCCAACCATGGCTGATACATCTACAACACAATTCCTACACCCAAGACTCAGAAAGAGCCAGGGAACCAGGAAGTCTGCTGCAGGGTTGTCTTCTGAATATGACAGGAAAGTTACGATCATGAAATCTCAGCAGTATGGCTGCTTAAGGAGACCAGAACAATGACAACAGCAGTTGACATGCCAGCATGGATGGGGGACATCTCACGTGGTTCCTCCCAGAGACGAAGAACTATAAGCAACTGCGGAGAGAGGGAGAATTAGTCTTCTTCAGGGGTGGCCCTAAAATGGTTAACTGATACCAAGAGGTCATCCCTAAAAACATAAATCTACAACACTAAATCGACTCAGAAGGTAGTGTATTCATTTGAATATATATGTACCAATAATAAAATAAAGAAAAAGGTCATGATTTAAGAGGGTGAACCATGGGAGGTCTTGGAGGAAAGGCGCAATTACTTTTTAATTACACCATTAATGAAATAAAAATTAATAACTAAGAAGATATTTCTATGTATCTAAACATTCAAAATGAAATATACACAGCCAGAAGAAAGATGATGTGAATTGGTAAACAGAGTCAAGTTTAAAAATAGCTCTTCAAGCAACTAAAATAAAATACTGTCTGAGAAAGGGGAAAGTAGTCGTGTCCATTGGGTCTAGCTGGGCACAATTGTTCACACAACTGTTAATACAGAATGAACCATAAAGACTGACCTAACCAAATTTTGTCCCAGACATATTGGGAATGGTGGTGGGACTGCGGAGAAGCAAACGCTCACCTTCTGGGTGAGTAGTGAGCAGTTACCGTTGGGGTGGACAGTAGAGTAAGGCTTGAGTGGTATTTAAAGACTTAGAAATCAATACTGCCAGAGTTAGTATAAGCAATTGAATGTCCTTACTGCTACAAAATTGAAACCAGAAGGTGTCATGGGTCTGTTCCTTTCACAGCAAACCTTGAAGAACTATAAACTTGGTGTATTTAAAATCTCAAAAATCATTTTCTTTTAGGTTTCCAACTATAATTGGGTCAGAGTAACTTTCTACCGAAATTACTTCTGAGGTTCTCCTGGTCGTTAGGATTGAATACATCTCAGATCCATCACAGCCCTCAGCATCCCTGCGAGCCAGCTCTGCTTTGTCCCCATCCACGCTCCTTTCCTCCCTGCTGCCAGAAAGCTCCCAGCACAATGGCTACCCTACTATCTGGACAGCACTAGGTACGAGGAACCTGTACATATTTCTGCCTTTGCTAAAATGGCCTGGAACTACCAGAGATCTAGCCGGCTCTGCCTCCTGAGAGTGAGGGCTAAGTGTGTGCCATCCAGAGTCTACTTAGATTTAAAGGGACCCTTGATCGAAGTCACTCTGGGCACTGTAGACTACAAACCCATTCGGATGTTGAGCTTAGCATCATGCACACGAGAAGAGACCCAGTAAGTATGATTTGTTTTTAAGAAAGTTATTGCCAGACTTTAAAAGAAGTAAGTGCACCTTATTGATGGCTCATGGGTTTATTGGATTTGAGCAAATTCAACAACCCAGAGATACATTCAAGTAAATTTAAACATTCTGGAGACTTTTAATGAAATCAAATCAGGCTTTTCTGGACCACAAAAAAAAAAATCACTCTCAGGCCTCCATGTGCTGGCCGCAGGAGAAGCCCCATGCCTCAACTCTTCCTCCTCCTCCACACCCCCACTTTATATCCTGACTCGAGGAAGCTCCTGGAAAGAAAGAAAACATTCTAGAAGGACTTCAAATCAAAGCCTAGCTTGCTCTGCTCTTTGCCATAGGCGAATATTTAGCTTCAATACCCCCCCCACACACACACACTTACACACACTTCTCTCAGTCTCTGAAACAAGCAAAGATGAGCTCTGAGATAGAGACGAGGTTACAGCAGCAAGTGCACTCAGAGAGTCCAGCAAGACGGGGGCGGGGGGCAACAGGCTGTGTTCTGCGTCCTTAAAGACACTGCACCAAGATGGACTCCTCTCCTTAAGGCACTCTTCTTCCAGCGCCGAGGGAGTGTGGTCTTTACCAGACAATGGAGAGTCCCCTCAGGGCGCAGAGGACATTGGGGTTCAGCTTCTATGACAGATGACATGGAGGGACAGTGGAGTCCCAGCTACAGTCCTCACAGTGACCAGCATGACCGTGCACTTGCTAGGTCCTTCACCTGATTATGTCGTTCAGCCCACACACAAAAACCCCAGGCAGAGGACACAAAGAGGACACAGTGCCCATCTGCCCCGTGGGGACATCCTGGCTGCAAGGAAGACACATGGCTTCACAAGCATTAAATTAGAACGGTAGCAGGAGTAAGGAAAACTATCTGAGCATTTGGTGTGCGAAAACCAAACGCCCCTCTTAAAGGTAAGGAAACGCGTTTGCTTCTGTGGCTAATAAACCAATAAACTGCGGGGCTGCAAGCAAGAGGCTGAGGCACTGGGGGTTTGACCCCTCTGACCTGCAGGGTGAACTTGACAACCATAGGCACCCCTTCTGGTCACAAGCTTGGAATGAAAACGTTTTATTTCCTTTCTTCTTTATTTAAGTTTTTGTTTGTTCATTAGTTTATTTTCAGATGGGGTCGTGGGTAGCCCAGGTTAGCCTCAGACTTGCTAGGCAAAGAATGACTTTGAAGATCTTTGTAGTGTGTGTGTCATGTACGTGTGTGTGTGTGTGCGCGCGCACGCGCGCACACGCAGGTTGATACACTTGTATTTGGAGGCCAGAGACTGACTCCGCCATCACTATCCGCCTTAACCCTTTGAGACAGGGCCTCACTGACCTCAGAGCTCGGTCACTGGCTAGGCAGGCCGGCCAACAAGTTCCAGGTCCACCTGCCTCTGTGCTCGCTAAGCTGAGGCTACAGACGTGTGCTACCACTCCCGGCTGTCATGAGGGGACCAGAAGTCCAAACACAGGTCTGAATGTTTGCACAGCAGACGACAGAGCCTCTGCCCAGTCCCACCTAGAACTTCTCATCCCCTTTCCTCCACCTCCTAAAGCGCCAGGAGAATAAACTTCAACCACCGTGCTTGCTTATTCGGTTTATAGGAATCAAACCCAGAGTCTCAGGCACATGACACAAGCGCTCTACCCACTGAACCGTCTGCAAGGGCTCTACCCACTAAGCTACACTCTTCATAGAATAGAATCTCTCCATAGCTTTCCCATCCCTCTACTCCCCATACATGTGTAACCAACTAAACAGGTGGAGAAAAAGGGAGTTTGTAATTCGTAGGAGCCTCCATAGCTGCCTTGGCAACGGGAGAGCCATCTTGCCATTTGGTGGTAGTTATGAATTCTTAATGCTGACAATGCACACACTGCAGTCCCACCAGTAGCTGTGGGCCCCCTGTGGACAACGTCATTTGCTTCAGATACTGATGGAAGTGGTGGCCTAATTCACAAGAACAAAGGGAAGGACCTCTGCCAAAGCTAAGCCGCCACCCACCGAGGAGCCATCAGACGGTGGCCACACAGTCCCACAGCTAAACAGTGCTCTGCAGCCCAGCCGTGCATCCGCATGAGACGGGTGGCAAAGGTAGGTGCAGGCCTTGGCAAAAGGAACTCCATTTCTTCAAGCTCTCATAAGAAATAGACAATGAATACCATCCAATTTCCATCCCCAAGTTTTGCTGGCTGTGGAAGGGCAGAAGGAGGCACATGTATACAGAGCTAACCACGTAGCCAGATAAATGAAGACTGGGGGAAGGAACTAGAATGGGGTATGAGGAACAGACTCGTTCCGCACAGGGGAAGCCTGGGGAAGTTCTGCAGAAAGGGCGGCTCTGGAAAACTGGTGCAATCCATGAGTGCAATGAAGGGCAGATGACTGGGGAAGAAGCCGCGAGACTAAAGAGCTAGAGAGGGAAGGAGCAAGCAGGGAGAGCTTCCAGGAGCCAGTAGAAACAGAAGGCTACGCCGGGCGGTGGTGGCACACGCCTTTAATCCCAGCACTCGGGAGGCAGAGGCAGGCAGATCTTTGTGAGTTCAAGACCAGCCTGGTCTACAAGAGCTAGTTCCAGCGCAGGCTCCAAAGCCACAGAGAAACCCTGTCTCAAAAAACAAAACAAAACAAAAAGAAAAGAAACAGAAGGCTACTAGACAGAACAGTCTGAAAGAAATTCAATCTATAAAAATGCATAGTGAGCTTGGAATATCAGCTCACTGGTAGATTGTTATATTTACCAAGCGTGAGGAAGACCCTGCATCTGACCTCCCAGACTGAAAACAGTGATAATAATAAAACAAAATCAAGTAAAAGCTGAGACACATATACACACAGTCACAAAATCCATCGTGTTTTAGGTTTGCCCATGACGTTGGCTGAGACACCTACAGTACCTGACACTGAGCAACAGTGAAAGTAGGTTGAGCCTGAGCTACACAGCAAGACCCATCTCAAACAGCATGGCAAGAGCTGGAATTTAGGGGCATGGCTCAGTAGAAGAGCATTGGCTGGTACGTACAAAGCCTGAGGTTTCATTCCCAGCATGTCTATTCTGACAGGCATGCCCTATGCTACTGATGTACTTCGACGACATGTATTGAGCGCCTTGTGGACTGTCTGTGACATCCTCCAGTGCCGGTGCCAGGGTGGGACGGGCATCATTAGTCTTGGGAAGTTGAACTCGAGACAGCTGGCTGGTAATAGAGGTACATCGGTAACAGGAAGGGACTCCGCTAACTGATAGCCAGTGCAGATGAGTCCCTTGAGGTGTCCTTGCTGAGTCCAGAGGGCAGGGAGCAGGGGACAGGGGGTGATGGGTCCTGAGGAGACCCAGAAACCTGGGCAAGGTTTGCAGGAACAGGAAGGGGGACACTGAGGGAGGACCACACAGGCTAGAGGTTAGTGAGCTGAGAGAGAACAGCTGCATTTTCCAGAGTGGGAAGAAGACACTGGCCAGGTGACGGTGCTACAGGCTGCACTGTGGGCGGGGCGATGTAAAAGAGCGCAGACTCTCCAGGGGTCACGCCCACAACTGTGAGCAGAAAGTCCCCAGGGTGGAAGGAGCGACAGTCTGCCATCACAGCTATCCACCCAGACATTCTGCCTCAACACACCACACACTCACACACACACACAGAGGGAAAGAGACAGAGAGACAGAGAGAACACACAGAGAGAGAGAGACAGAGACAGAGACAGAGACAGAGACAGAGACAGACAGAGGAGACAGAGAGGCAGAGACAACACAGAGAGAGAGGAGACAGAGACAGAGAGACAGAGACAACACACACAGAGAGACAGAGAGACAGAGGAGACAGAGACAGAGAGGCAGAGACAACACACACAGACAGAGAGAGAGACAGAGAGACAGAGAGAGACAGAGACAGGAGACACAGAGAGAGACAGAGAGAGACAGAAAGAGAGAGACAGAGAGAGAGACAGAGAGAGAGACAGAGACAGAGAGACAGAGAGACAGAGACAGAGAGACAGAGAGACAGAGACAGAGAGACAGAGAGACAGAGAGAGGCAGGTGCATATGAGCTAACCCTAAAGAAACATGCTCCTCCACAGTAATAAAGTCCTTGTTTATGATGCAGGAATTGTCACGTCTCACCAGAGCAACGGTGACGGACCGATAGAGAGACAAGCGTTGACGGTCTCTCAAGGATCTCAAAGCTATTTGGGCTTTCCTAGAGGCTTGCCCATTTCACCAAGGAGTGACTCCCACTTGTAACCATCCCAGGTCATTAAGGACAAGGCTGCTCTACCGTGTGACACACCCTGACAGCCCGAGCAGCTGGGTCACAAGCTAACTGCCCTTGGGCTGTAGTGCTGTAAGGAGCCTGCCCTGGCCTATGCCAGAAGGCCGAATGGAGAGGCACTGGCACGCTGTGCCATCAGAGGGTGGCGTTCTAGCAATTCCATCCACCAAATGACCCGAAAGATGCTCTGCTTTTCAAAATGTCTCAGTCGTCCTCAAAGGGGGAAGGTTTGCAACCAGGAAACACGGTCAGAACAAGCCTGAAAATAAGGACATGCTGCATGAACATGACCAACAGCCCCCTCACTGCAGGAGAGGCACACTAACGCTAACGTGACTGAGCTGCGATTTCTCACCTGCTCAAATGACCAACGTCCCCAAGTCTGAGCATGCAGTGCCCTGTTGGATAGCTATGGGATAACTCCAACACGGCCGTCGAGGAGTCGAAACGAGGCAAGCTCTGTGGAGAAAAATTCCTCTTCCTCTCCCGCCTCTGTGGGCGTTACACTCATGTGGCCCACCTCCCCCACATCCTGACGGACATATACATAAAACTGATTGAAATAATAGATAAAATTCAAAGAGACTTTATCCCCTTAGCGTGTATTTATGATGACTCCGGGAATTTGCTCCAAAAGTATCCAATCGGTGAAGGGAAGCAGAAGCAGAGAGGAGGCCGGATTTGTCCTGTATGTATTGCTCATGCTGAGTGTGGGCACTTAAAGGTCCACTGGACGCTGCTCCAATTCGCATGGCCGTATTCAATATGCATATTTTTGAAATATGTGCATATAGACTTTTGTAACTTTTTAAACGTGCTTGAAATGCTATAGAAAAAATGCATTAGGCTGTGCTGAAGGGGGTCCCAGGATTACTGTGAGCAACTATACCCAGAAAATGTGCTGATCAATTGAAATTCAACATCTCTGGAGTGCGTGTGTGTGTGTGTGTGCATGTGTGTGTGTGCATGCGTGCATGTGCATGTGTGTGCGTGCGTGCGTGACAGTTAAGGAAAGGTGAGCACGGCTCAGAGGGACACCGGGGATGATAATTCTTCACCCTAGAAAGCCACACTCCACACTCAAGACCAGCTAGATAAACAGGGCAGAAGGCAGCTCCATTCGGCTGTCTGTCAACAGTGGCCTGAAGGAGCAGAAAGGCACACCCTTCCCAGGAACCCAAGCAAGGGAGAAGCTTGGTCGCTTGGGAAGCAGAAAGGGGATAAAATTAATCTTTGGGTGCCCTCTACAGTAGGTGATGTCACATGCTGCCTCTCCAGTCAAGAGTATAATATGAATTATGAATTATAAATAGTCTCTAATACATATTCTTTAACATCCTAACTTATCAGAAGTTATGTAGCAGCCGTTTAAAAAAACTCCCTTCTGTTACGAATGTCAGTACTTGGGAGGCAGAAGCAAGTGAATCTCTGTGAGCCTGGAGGCGAGCCTGGAGGCTAGCCTGCTCTCCATAAAGAGTTCCAGACCAGAACTACATATAGAGACACTTTCTCAAGAACAGGAAAGAAAAGCAAAAGCAAAACCTCATTCACAGTGAAGAATAAGTTTATCCCGTGGACTCCTCGGTCACTGCCCTAGCGCTGCGTATTTGGTAATTGCAAAGGCATTTAGAAGTGTCTCCGAGTGCTGGGACTAGTAACAGTAGAATCCAGCCCCCTTTTCTATCCTCTCTACCAACTTTGACCTTGAAGGTTTTGAGTCTGAAATCTAACAGCACCAAAGATCTGCCGAGGACAAGAGTAGACACCAGATTGGGACTGGTGGGATGGCCCAGTGGATATGGAAGCTTGATGACTGAATTTGGTTCTTGGGACCGACCTGGTAGAAGGAGAGAGTCTGCCCCCACAAGCTGTCTTCTAACCCCCACCCCACAAATGCTCATTTAAAAAACGCTGAATAAAAAGCTAATTTAAAAATGAAAAATAGGCCGGGCGGTGGTGGCACACGCCTTTAATCCCAGCACTCGGGAGGCAGAGGCAGGCGGATCTTTGTGAATTTGAGACCAGCCTGGTCTACAAGAGCTAGTTCCAGGACAGGTTCCAAAGCCACAGAGAAACCCTGTCTCGAAAAACCAAAAAAAAAAAAAAAAAAGAAAAATAGGACCCAATATTCTCTCCTGGCCTCTGCAAGGCACCTGCACAGACAAACATATATTCATACACATATATTCATACACATATATTCATACACATGTATTCATACACATATATTCATACACATGTTTCATACACATATATTCATACACATATATTCATACACATATATTCATACACATATATTCATACACACAGATGCAGATGTGGCAGGAGGGAGAGAGGAGAGGGAGAATGAAAACAATAAGTAACATTTTAACATTCAGAACAAAAGTGGGCATTGGAACACAGAGAGCTTTGTGCCTGAGTTGTCTGTGGCTGAGCTGACTCTGAAAACTGAGAGGTTGAGAAACTGCAGCCTAGAATATTAACTATCCAGCCTTGACAGGCTTTTGCTGACCTTGACCTTCAAGCCTCCCCATCTCCGTGAGTTTACAACCAGCAGCAGCAGCATCCTTCAGCTTGCGACTGAGCTGTGTGGGCAGGCATGGAAGGTGGCTGTGGCATAGGCCATGGGACAAAGAGCCTAGGAGCTTCCTAGTCAAGTTGAGTGGGGGGAACCTGCGGGGGGAGCTATCGGATGACAGAGCTGGAGAGAAAGCCTTCAGCGGCAGGCTGGCATCTGCCTCCACAGTTAGCGGGCAACAGGAAGTCATGATGCTCTGAGAATAGCACAGCTCTGTCGAAACATTCTCCCAGAAAGAGCAAAAAGCCCTGGAACGGGGCTGTGAGGGGCCAATCCAAAAGCTGGCATAGGTATTAGGTAAACAGCAATGAGAAGCAGGGTCAGCAGCCTGACCAAGGAGCTGCCACTTAGGAGAGACCACGGGGTACAAAGTGAGACAGGCTGGGTCCTCAGCCACACCCACCTCTTACAACCTGCCTGCGTTTAGACAGGCAGCGTTACCTCTTTGCCTCTTCCATCTGTGAGACGGAGATAACTGGCTTAGATAATAACTGTGGGATGCTTGGCCCTGGAGAGGCATTCAATGAACGCGAACAATGCTCATGAGACAATGACTGCATTCACGCATGCCTGCTTGCGCGCTCATCCCTTACCAACCCCACCAACGAGCCTGAGCCTCACTGCAACACCCTGGCTGTCTGGAAGGCGATTCTCAGAGAAAATAATTAAACAGGGCCTTGGGTTCAGGCATGCCTGTTGTTTATTGAGGTCCTGAAGCCTGCATCCCTCCTCTTAGGACTTGTGCATAGCCTACTGCAGCTTCTTTGTAACCAATGCCATGCCCTGTTGTTATGGCAACCAGTTTTCCCAACAGCCCTGCTATTTTGTAAAACCCTCTGGTTTCCTCCTGTGCTAAAGCCCACAAGCACAGAATCCTCATTATTTATTTATTTGTAACTTCCACAGGGAATACAATCAGCTCTTAGTTTGCCAACTGGCTGTCTGAAGCTTCTCCGACAGAAGCCCCCAGGTTGAGCGCGAACATCGCCCTCCACAGCCAGGCATGGCATAGGACTGGGAGTGTTCACCGTTAATCCCAGCACTTGGGAGGCAGAGGTAGGTGGATCTCTGAGTTTGAGACTAGATCGGTCTACAGAGTGAGTTCCAGGACAACCATAGAGAGACATGTCTCAGAGGGGGAGAGAAAGACAGAGAAAGCTCGCTCCATGAACGTTCCCTCTCACGAAATGGTTGCCATGAAGCAGTGCCCCACCCTCTGGGCCATGCTAAACTTGCAGGAAAGGGAGGCAGAAGGAAACAGCACAGAATTCCATGGCAGAGGACCATTCTACAAGATTTAAGGTTAGAATAGCATTGCCTTATTTTTAAATTATCTCCAGGGGTGGGGAGGTAGCCCAATAGTACATGACTTGCCTAGTATGTAAAAGGCCCTGGATTTTAAATCCTGAAATCGCAAAATAAAAAAGTTATGTAGATCAATATTAACAGTTGTATCTCAGACTCACGCTTGTTATGTAGAAGAAGATAACCTTGAATTTCTGACCTTCCTATCTTTACCTCTGTGTTGGGGTTACAGGTATGTCACCACATGTGGTTTTATGAGGTGCTTGGGTTCAAACCCAGGATATTGTTCATGCTAGAAAAGCACGCTACCATCTAAGCGGTGTCTTCCATGTGGCCGCGTATCGTTTTAACAAATGCTCGCCTTATATACTCCTTTGACACATGAAAATGTTTAAAATGTTATGACAGCAAAACATTGATCCTAACAGCCCCGTCACCTTAGTTCCTGGGAATGGTCTGTGTCCCCCTCTCGTCGATCCTTCCTTTCCTCTCTTGCCCTTGCTACTTGCACCTGCTCTCAGACCACACCCTTAGGATGAGAACTGGAGCCGTCTTGCTAGCCACCTTCCTCCTCTCTCCTTTGCCAGAGGAGCCATGCAGCTTCGAGGATAGCACATTCTCGGCTGCAGCATTGGTTCCCCCCCCCTTCTCCTCCTAGGAGCACCCGACACGGTTCTGCCACCACAGCCTGAGCAAAGCTCACTTGGTGCTGGGGAAGGTGTTGTCTCCCACTTACCGGGGACTCTCGGGAAGAATGATCCTTCCTGCTCTCCCCTTACTTCCCATGGAAACAAGACAGTGTCGGGGCTGGGAAGATAACTCAGTGGTGAAGAAGAGTTACTGCTCTGGCAGATGACAAAAGTTTGGTGCCCAATACCCATGGGTGACTCACGATGGCCTGTGACTCTAACTCCACCTTGAGCCTTTTCTGTGGCCTCTGAGGGTGCCTGCCCTCATGTGCACATCCGCACAAAGACCCGCACACATACACATAAAATAATTTTAAGAGAATAAATAAAATAAGGCAATGTAGCATCTTGCAGTCGTGAGATGAGATCCAGGCAGTAAGGATGGCAGAGCAGGGAGTTCAAACGAATCCAGGTCCTTGGGCGCATCTTAGAACAATTGCTAGTGCTCACCTCCAGATGCCACTGTAGACCCTGACTTACTACACTGCCTTCTGCTCATGCAACCAGACACAATGTCTAGATGGCACAAAGAGTGACAGGGTCCCCTTCATTCAGAAAATATCTGCTCTGCTGAGCACTATGTGGGTGAGTGAGGCCCTTGACCTCGTGGGAGCAGGGAACAAAGTCAAAGACTAGTGTTAAGAAAGTAACTAGCTAGACAGTCAGTGGGGAAAGCTGGCTTCCCTGACATCTGAAGTCAGAGCTGAAGAAAGGGGTGGGGTTAAACACGGGAAGGGCTATGGTGTGCTCAGAGGAAGCCCATGCTAACCAGTATCAAAGCCTGGTAAGAGGAAAAGGTTCCCTGTATTCAAAGAACAAAGAGCCCGTCAAGCTGGGCCACTCTGAGTGAGAACCAGGTAAACGGTACTGGAGATGAAGCAGAGAATGAGTCGGGCAATGGATTCTTATTCCACACAGAGGAGAAAAAGTGGGGTGGGGGGGCTGGGGAGATGGCTCAGTGGTTAAGAAAACTGGCTGCTCTTCCAAAGGACCTGGGTTCAATTCCCAGCAACCACATGGAGGCTCACAGCCATCGGTTCCAGGGGATCTTCCACCCCTTCTGATCTCCATAGTGCATGAGTGTGGTGTACAGACATGCGGGCAAAACACTCACGCACAAAAGCTAAAAACACAAGAAAGGGAGAGAAGGAAGCCATTAGAAAATATTGACCAAGAAAAGAGGGGCTTGGCAGGCGTTTAAAAGGTTGTTCCCTCCATGAGCCTGGGTGGCTGCACAGGTAACTCCAGTACTTAGGAAGGATGGGGAGAATTCAAGAGTAATCTGGTCTACACAGTGGACCTGGTCTCAGAGAGAGAGAGAGAGGAAGGCAGGAGGAAGGAGAGAGAAAAATATTGCTCTCCTATGACGTGAAAACAAATGTCAAGGGTCACAGTGGGAGCAGATTTTGCAGAGGTCACATGGGTAATAGTGATGATGTGGGCTCTTTGAGGGCCAACAGGGTGCAGAGGAGACTGTCACACAAATGGACATAGGTCCTCCCATGTTTTCTTACAACAAGGAACAGCCTCGCCTGTGAACTTAGCAGACTAGAAGATTAAATGTTCTTAAAGCTATAATATTTTTAAAACTCTGACAGAGCTAAAAGATCGCATAATAGGTGTGGAGAACAAAGACCCTCACTTCATAATAAGAGTCCTGGAGACCCAGAGTAGCAAAAGTAAGACTCGTCATGATAGACACAAGCAGGTTTGAGAAGGTGAAGTGAAGAGGTCCTGGATGACGGACTGTGCTGGACTCGGAGTATCCTCACGGCTGTTCTAATCCTTCAGAGAAAGACTGAAGCCCAGGATGGATGAGCACAAGGCTCAGTGTCACACAGCTAACACCTGTAGTAAAATTCAGATTCCTTAACCATGTATCTGGCTGTCTTCCAGCAAAACAGCAAGAGAAGTGCTGGATGGAGGAGAGCTGTGGGGGCTCAGGGTCACGGCACACAGGAGGTGCTGACTTGGTGGCAAAGGGAGGAAGTGTGGGATGCTGAAACAGAAAACCTTCGTCTGTCTGTGTGGTCCCCCTGAGTGTGGCTGCATCAAAGCTCAGGGCAGTGGTCTGGAAAAGATCAGTGAGTTCTTGGTTGGGTCCCTGACACAGGCATCTGGCTAACAGCACTGACTCAGCAGACCGAAGCAGACATTAAGAAAAACCAAAATGCACAGCATCACTGTGAAGGAAGGCCAACTGGACCCGGAGTCTGGGGGACTTTGCACCATTTGTACAGAAAATGTGGCTTCCAGCTTTGCTTCCTTACACAAACACCCTCATGAGCAGACGTGGCGTTCCACAGCTGCCCTGTGGGACACAGAGGAGTCAGGAACAGATGGAGTTCTATACGACAGACTAGAGAATGGCCAACCTGCCTGACCTCATGGACATGTAAGACCCAGACATGGAGCTGGTGCCTCCAGCTACACCGCACTCCCACACAGAGGCTGTGCTGGACAGTTTTCTGTCAACTTGGCACGAGCTAAAAGTCATCCAAGAGGAGGGAACCTCAATGAAGAAAATGCCTTCATCATATCAGGCTGTAGGCAGGCTTGTAGAGGGAGAAAGAAGGGAGATGCTCGGAGCCAGCGAGGCAGGCAGCCGCCAGCCAACCAAACACAGAAGCAGCAGGAAAGTAGAGCTATAGAATGAAGGAAAGGTAAAAATGTTCTGAGACAAAATGTAGATGAAGAGGAGAAGGTTAAATTAAGTTATAAGAGTTGCAAATTATATTGGAAGCCTAAACTAAGGCGGAGCATCCATAATTAATAAGTCTCCACGTCATGATTTGGGGGCTGGCAGTCCAAGAAAGCCTGCTACACAGCCCATCGTGAGTGGAGCCTTACCTGGGCTGGTGG
>JAQHUG010000057.1:3144324-3158764 GCA_028555095.1 Dicrostonyx torquatus | reverse complement strand
TGCCCATACATCATGCATGCTGTCACTCACACAACAGAAGGGAAAAAAATAAAATAAAAGCTACGCATTTCGCAGAAAGAAATGTTTTCTCACCATGGAACCGAGAGTAGGCAAGAACCAAGAAAGCTGAGTAGATGGAATTGATGGGGAGAAGGAACATCTTCTCAGGGGTGTACAGGGGAAGAAAACACACAGACTTCCTAATTTATTCATCCAGAGAGCTCCCTCACCACAGCGTGGTTCAGCCAGGCATTCCTTGCCTAACCCAACCAACACCCTTGAAGGTGGCAGACATGAGTCAATCACTGTCTTAAGACAGAAGCATCAGTTTTAAGCGATGTCTAATGAGTGGGACTGGAGTGGTGGGTTTAAGCACAGGAAGACTTGGAGGTTCTCCCCAGTACTGTCCCTCTTGGGACACCTCTCAGGGAAGTTAGGCTGCCTTCCTCCACTTTTCCCTCTCAGAAGGGACGATGGGGGCACGTGCTTCCTTGATTCTTCTGTCATCCGTGTACCCAGCAATTCCCCAGGCTGAACGAAATGCTCGGCCCTTCTCCTGCAGCCCAGCCCACGCTGACCTGGTTGGTGTTTCTGTGTTGGTCTCTCATTTATGATTCGCTTCTTGAAACAAAGAAGCCTGGCCTGCTCATCTCTGCACTAAATGCCCACTGGACAAACAGAGCAACAAAAGATCTCCCTTCTTCAGTCTGTGAACATGAGAAAAGCAGACCTAGCATGCTCTCTTCATAGCATTACCAAAGTGAATAAAAGCCAGGAAACTGGAAAAGTAATTTGGGAACCACTAAGATGAATTTTTAGAATAAATGCAAACATCCAAACTGGGGCTTACTTAGCACAGTGTGTTAATGCAGATTCACGGGGTTGGGAAGGAGTCACCCATTCAATTTGTATTGAGTGCCATCTCTATTCCAATTACTGTCCCAAGTGCCGGGTCTGCAGCAGAGAAAGCTCAATATTCCTGATGCCAAAGAACTTCTACTTAATTACAAAGGAAGATCTAAGAGTTTTAAGCAATCATGAGTGCTTGTAAGTCATCAAGGTAATAAGCCAACAAGAACAGACAAACCTCTCACCTGATGCTTCCCTGTGCCAGGAGAGGGGCTTTCAGGGGCCACTTCAGAATGTCCTTGTGCTGCCCTATGCAGCTAAGCAAACATCAGAGCCTAGCTCTGACCCAGGGTTGCTCGTTGTCAAGGAAAGACTTGGATGGAGTGAGCTCCACATTTAGAGAATGAGGTCAAACCCCCAGAGGGGAGAAGATTACAGTGTTGCACATTTGACCTGGTGGAGACAACATCTTCCAGGATTGAGAGAGCTATTTGTAAACCCACAGGGCTGGGGTTCATCAGGTGGAGATCACAGAAAGTAGGAAGAGTCTTCCAGGAAGGTGCTCTGCAGAGGTGGAAGGAGCATCCTGCAGGAAGGAGGCTAAGACAGAGACTGGTGCCGCCAGACATCAGACATCAGACGGGATCATCAAGAGATTAGGCAGGCCTTGCATGCCACTAACTGAAAATCGAAGATCCTAAAACCAACCCTCATTAGTTGGGGGTCGTTTAAGAGTGTGGGTGTCTTAATTAGGGTTTTTATTGCTGTGAAGAGACACCATGACCACCGCAACTCTTACGAGAAAGCATTTAATTGAGATGGTAGCTTACAGTTTCAGAGGTTCAGTCCATCCTGAACCATCATGCAGGGAGCATGGCAGTGCGCAGGCAGCCATGGCGCTGGCTACATGTTGACCAGAAGGCAGCAGGAAGTTGACTGACTGCCACACCGAGTGAAACTTGAGAAAAGAGACCTCAAAGCCCACCCCCACAGTGACATACTTCTTCCAACAAGACCACACCTCCTCCAAAAAGGCCACACCTCCTAATAGTGCCACTCCTTTTGGGGGCCGTTTTCTTTCAAACCACCACAGTGGAGTTTGCCATCAGAGAAAGCTGGATCCCAGCTCTGGGATGGAGAAGTTGTTCGTGACAGTCTAAGCCTCTTTCCCTGGCTTCTAAACACAGAAAGCGATGGATCCTATTTCATCCTTGTACGCATTAAGTGTCTAGTACAGTGCCTGACTCTTCCGAAGTCATCAGCAAATGGCAGCTAAGTATCTTCACTTTGTCTTACAGCTCATTTAGGGAAATCATGCCCAGACTCTCCAGAGTGCCATCCATATAAAACACAATTATTTAAAACTATAAAGAACTACTTGAGAAAAAACTTGAGGTGTTTTACTTGCTCAATAGATTAGAAAAATGTATGGGCAACACTTGCGATTTTCAGAAGAGACTGAGAATGAAATGGCAAAGGGACTAAGGGAGCATCGGTGGATGGACAGCTGCACTGGGCAGATTGTGGCAACTCCAGACTCTCTTAAGAGAGCCCCCCTCCCACAACAGAAGGACAACAAAATAACCAGTCCAGTCTAGTCCAGCAGACTGATCTTGAGACTCAATCCATGCCGGACCAGCTCCATTTCCTTCTGCAATAAGTTTGGAAACACAGGCCAGCGAACGGCACCACCAGCGGCTGCCACTTGATCTTCAATCCCAACCTACTGACAGTGGCATCTGGAAACTTGATTGCGTTCTGCTGGCTGCTGGAAACCTCCAAAAACAGGCAACAGAACCTCAGGGTCGGTTGTACGTGAGAGGAATGGGGGCGGGCAAGAAACTCGGTTGTGGAACTGGCATAAAAATAAGCCTCCCACCGCCCACAGGAAAATGCGGAACCCTCGCACAAATCCGCGGAACGCTTGTCAGATGACACGCCCTCAGTCTGAAAGGTGGGTGGGAGCTGAGTGAGCGGCTAAGGCCCCTGTGCTGAAAAGGAGCTGCTCAGTAGACACGGCTGTGGAACCCGGATGTGGGGAGCCTATGGAATCTTTAGGCTGGGCCGGGAGTTTCTGTGGAAGGGTTAAAGTGGGGGAGACACTTTTTTAACATAAACTGTGGGGTCAGTTCACCCGGGAGAACTTCCGTAAGCTGACTCAGGTTGGGGGATGTCCGGCTGCAAGAACAACACGGAAGAGAGAAAAGGAAAATGCAGAACAGCTGGGACAACTGAGGGCCAGGGCGGACCGCGTGCTGCTCATTCAGAGAAAACCTTTATCGGTTGGTTCTCAGCCTTCTGAAGAAAACCTTCATGGAGCCCAACCTTGTGCCACATATCCCCTAAACGCAGGAGACAGAGAGGGGTTAAGGTCACCAAGAGAAAGGTGGTACCCATTGGACACTCAGGAAGAGGGACCAGGACTCTGGGAAGAGGGGTTTCTGGAAAACTGAGGGACTGAAGGTACACGGTTGAGGAAGTTTCCAGACGGGGACAATTGATCTGAAAGTCCACTGGCCCTGGACAGATGACCTCTAGGGTCCTCTCCAGCTCCGCCTAGAGCAAAGGCATCTTGATTATTTTACAACCTGCACTGTCTTAAATCCAGCTCTTCTATCTGCCTGCCTCTGTCAGAAAAGGATTGTTACAAAGACTGGCATTCTGGTTCCCTGTACAGCACAGGCACCATAGGCCATGGGCTTCACTAGAAAAGCTCCCACATGGGGACACGAAAGATGAAATGGGTGGGGGCCTAGCTAGGGGGTTGGGAGGAACAAAAGAATGGAGAGTCTTGGCTAATGGCCCAGGGTGGCAGAAACCCAGCAGATCTGTAACTTTCTCAGATGACCCAAGCTGACCAAAGGTGATTGTTTCCAGGCTGCGAAACCACAGCAAACAAGCCCCCTTCAGTCCCCGCCAGTGCCAGCGCACTCCATAACAGGCTCACACAGCTACCAGCCTACGATTTGCCACGCCTACAAAGTAAGCCAGGACAAAGGCAGCCCCAAAATGACGGAAGTGGCCAACCAATGACTGGTCCAGCTTCAGACCCATACTGTGAGAGGGAGCCCATCCCTGACACTGCCTGGAGGGCCAGGACCCAGAGCCTGGACAACCCAGAGACCCAGGATAGAACCAAACATGACTGGCAATAAAAAGAGATAAAGTCAGGCTGGAGATGTGGCTCAGAGGTTAAGAGCACTGACTGCTCTTCTAGAGGTCCTGAGTTCAATTCCCAGCAACCACATGGTGGCTCACAACCATCTGTAATGAGACCCGGTGACCTCTTCTGGCCAGCAAGCATACAGACAGAACACTGTATATATAATAAATAAATAAATAAATAAATAAATAAATAAATGTACATAAAAAAAGACTGGTTTTCACTATACCTAGCCAAGGCTAGCCTCAAACATTTAGGAAAAAAAAAAGAGAGAGAGAGAAAGTCAATGAAATGATTGCCACTGGTGTTCTGCCATACTCATAGATTGCTGCCTAGCTCACTTGCCATCAGAGGCTTCACCCAGCAACTGATAGAAATAGATGCAGCGACTCACAGCCAAACATTAGGGGAGCTCGGGGAAGCCTGCAGAAGAGGGGAGAGAAGATTGTAGGAGCCAAAGGGGTCAAGGGCACCACAGAATAAATGAACTTGGGCTCATAGGGCCTCACAGAGACTGAACCGAGGACAACCAGGAACCCTGCATGGGATTGATCTTGGCCCTCTGTATATAGGTTACAGTAGAGTAGCTTGGTCCTCTTGGGGGACTCCTAACAGTGGCAGCAGGGGCTGACTCTGACTCTGTTACCTACTTTTGGGACCCTTTCCTCCTCTTCCCGGTTGCCTTATCCAGCCTTAGTAGGAGAGGAGAACTTCCTGCAACTTCCTATACTATGGTTGACCAATATCCTGTCCTTTTCAAAGAGAAAGGAGGAGCAGATGGGAAGGGGGCCAGAAGGAGGAAAGGGAGGAGGGGAAACCGTGATCGGGCTGGAGAAAAAAAAATCAATTAATTAACAATAAAAAAAGGAGCACAGCCGGAGGCTACCTTGTCTGAAGTCTTGGGACCCTAAGCAAAGATCTATCCAAGCAATGGCCTCTATTCCAACCATGGGGATGACGTCAGCACCGTGGATGGCTCTGAACTGCTCCAGTGTATTGTAATTCCACATGCAGAGGTAGAAAACTAATATATGTGCTCGCCACACTGGTTCAGCTCTGCGTTTGGTAAGTCCAGAGACTAACAGAATGTGCAACACATAGTAGCTATAAATAAATAGATGGCACGTGGTGGGGGAGGAACTTAGGCCCACGCGTGCCTTGTTCGTTCTTGATCCTCAGAAGTGTCCCCCCACTCTGACACTGATTGACACTGCTAGGGAATCAACGTGCTGCTGCCCATCTAGGACACTGTCCCTGGACTGGAAACGATGCCCTTCTCTGAATGAGACTATCCTCGGGACCTTGTAAGGCTGTTCCTGTAGGGAAGGTTCCATCTGTGAGTGTGCCTGTTCCACGCCTGTTGCAGGAACCAGATTTCATGGTATAGAAACTGAAAATAATGAATAAATGTTGGGGAAAATATGAGGAACACGTATGTGCTTATTCAATCAATCCATAGCAACCTCTGTACCCATACAGTAAACACATGCACACACATGTGTGCCGAGCAGGCGCCAGCCAAACAGCTGTTCTTTGAAGCTGCACTTCCTTTCTTTCCAGGCCAAATCTTTCCTGCTGTGTTTCCTGGCCGGACCTCCCTAACCTTGGACTCTATAGAGAAGGGTGACCCTTTCTTGGAAAAATGCTGTCACAGCTAACATTTACAAAACCTTCAGAGGCTCTTCTCAGCCTCCTTCTGACACCAGTTTCAGCCAGAAGATCTTTTAGGAACCTGCTGGATACAGCAGCAGCACCAAATAGCCATTGTGGCCACTGGGATTCAAGCAGTTTAAAGATAAATCCAGTGTGACCACCGGTTTCCCAGGCAAGCCGGGGAGACTCATGCCTGGCTCCCAACTATGAGGGGACGGGGACTAGGGGAGAAAGAATGCTTGAGCCCAGGAGCTCAAAGTCAGTCTGGACAATATAGCCGGATCTGGTGTCTTTAAAATAAATAAATAAATAAATAAATAAATAAATAAATAAATAAATAAATAAATGAAGCAATTGTTGGGACTAAAGGGAATATTGATTCCCAAGATTATAAAGTAATGCCGCACCATGGGATCAGGCAACAGAACTTTAAAAGCCCAAATATTGATCTATGTAACAAGTGGTGAGGTTTCATTGGTTTCTCCTTGTGATGTCACCAACACATTTAGGGTCAAAGGTACAGTATCTACCTTGGCAGTGTGTTTGTGAGTGTCTGCTTTAAACTCAAATCCCGACTTGTGGCTAGACCAGAAACTTCTCTGTGTACCCTCATGGGATTTCTGCTGTCTGAGGAATGATGTAGGTGACAGCTTGTATAGTCAAAATCCTTTATGTCCTGCTTCACAGAGAGCATTCAAGCATCTTGGGATAGGAGAGAAGTCCTTCTCTATGACATAACTCCTTGGCAAGAGAGCTGGAGAGCAACGCTGGTGGTGGGCAGGCACGAATGGTGCCCTGAACTAGGCTAGCATTTTGAAGCCCAGGCACGGGGCTCATTCCCAACCCAACAGGGGGGATGGAGGAGGAGACAGAAAGGCTCCACCCCGACCATTCTGCTCAAGATTCTTGTCCATACATCCAAGATGTGAGGGCCAAATATCCCAGGGCATGGAGAATTACCCAATTGAGTACAGAGACGTCAGAAGGGAAGCTGGACCAAGGCTGGGTAAAGGCCCACCGGCTCAGGTGGGAAACGAGGGGTTAGGTTTGTGGGTAAAGTGGGCTGTCCTCCTACCCTGCCCTCCCACGCCCAGACCAATGCATATGCACTGGCTGGCTAAGGCCAAGAAGCGCTAGATCAAAAGGATGCAGTCCTCTGGGAAGCTGTTCTTGACCTGGCTCCCTGGGCTCCATTCCGGCAGCTGGTCAGCCTGCAGGTCCTATTCTGTCCCTCTGTCACCCCACCCGCAAGCACGCCATGGGGTTCCTGGCTGCCCTGAGCTCCCCTGCAGCCCTAGCTGATTGTGGGCAGCCGGGCCTCGCGGGCGCGGGGCTCACTACTCACCCGCGTGCAGGCCGCCCGCCTCTGGACCGCTGTCCGGGACGGCGGCACTGGGCAGCGCATCCGAGTCGGTGTAGGTGAGCCAGGTGGACTCGGTCTCCCGGGTCCAGCTCTCGTAGTAGCGGGGCTCGATGGCATCCGCCCGGCTCCCGCCGCAGCCCATCCTCCCGTGTTGCGGGCAAACCCGGCGGCCGCTCGACTTGCGGCTTGAGGCTTGCGGCTGCGGCTCAGCCCGGGCGACGCAGCTCCGGCCCGCGAGGAGGCGGCCGCAGCGGCAGCGACATCGGTCCCCTAACCGCCAGAGCCGCTGCCAGCGCCAGGCTCCCCGGGCGCTCGCCGCCCCTCCTCTCCGCCTCCAAGGCCCTCCTCCTCTCCACTCTCCTTCCCCAGCTCCCCGCAACCTCGCCTCTCCCACCGCCCCGCTGCAAGTCCCTCCTTCAGTGCTCCATAAGAGACCATGCTAAGGAGTAGCAGACAGGTGGTGGTAAGAGGGGAAGGGGCCCCTCTTCGGTCTTCAGTTCACCTCCTAGACTCCCGACCTGTCAGCCATCATTGGTCCACCCATGCACCCGCCTGCCGACCCATCCATCCTATCATACCATCTCTTTCTGGATAGCTCTGACAGCTCACAGAAAACCACCCAAGTTTTCAAGCCACTTGTTCTCAAAGCAATGGATAAACAGCACTAGAAAATTGGGGAGACAGTGTTGTCCCCGAAAGTTAAGTTAGAGTCAGTGCCTATTTACAGGGTGGGTAGGAAGCAGGACCCATGATTTCAGACAGCGCAGCTAGGCGCATGTCACTAATGCCCCTGCCAGGTCCGCAACTTCCTGATTTTCTGAATTTTGTTCCCAAGAAAGCAAAAGACCACCAGGACTGTCAACCAGTGAGAACACCAATGAGTGCTCACTGAATAGTAATAAACAGCCTCTTGTAGTGACTAGGTTCAAGCTAGAGAGAGTCCAGTCTCTGGTGGAGGTCCCTGTGGTGGGCACTTACCAGTTGTGAGGGCAGAAAAGAGACTTGGATACTCCAGACAAGGCCCAGGCTTATCTTCCCTCTAGGCTGCCCCAACAGATCCATGCAACCTCAGGCAGAGGGTGAGCAGGCAAACTAGGCCGGGTTCTCTGACGCCTTTTGCTTCCTCCCCTGAAGCAATTGGGTCTTTGTGAGGTGTTGTGCTCAATCTCCAGTATCACTGATGGTGATGGCGATGATGATGATGATGATGATGATGATGATGATGATGATGATGATGATGTCAAAAGGCATGTGCTCCCAAAGAGACGTCTCAACGTCTCTAACAGAGACTGTGTTTTCTTCATTTTGGCAGCAAAGAACTATTTTATACCCAGTTGTTTTACCACAGCCATGCCTGAAGAGCAGCTGGAACAGAGGTGCTTGGGTTGGCAGGGGCCTGGAGAGCTCTAGAAAATCAAAGCAAGCCCAGCACCTGGGACCTGCTGAGCAAAGGAAACTACAGGAGAGGAGGTAGAGTAGGCTGGAAAAGACCAGAGGAAAGGTGTAAGCTTTGCCGTAAAAAACAGAGGGAGGAGGTGGAAGGTTTGAAGTTACATTTCATCAGCATCACCAGGTCTGCTGTTACTCAGAAGTTACTCAAAAGTCAGGGGAGAATGAACGGACAGAGGGGCCAGCGTGGATTCTGGTGAGCATTTGGAGATGAGAGAATGGGCCAGTTACTGAGGAGGAGAGTGCTAGAGGTACCTGCTAGGTGCAGGGGTCTAGAAATGATGGACAAGTCAAGACTTAGTTGTCTTCCCTTTCTGTTTTATTTATTTTTTTCTGTTTAGCTAGCGGCAGTCAACTAAAATCCAGAACTATCATGTGCAATAAACAATTCATGTTTTAATCGCATACGCTTCTAAAGAGCGTGATGAAATCTTACACTGTCACAAGGAGCATGAGCACAAACCACTCCTCTATCCGGGGTGCCCATGCTCTCTCTGCACCTGCCCAGCCAGAACATGGGTCGGCAATGCCCCTCCAAGGCCCGTGTGGTAAGGCTGAGTCCTCAGATGGGTTCTGGTGAGGCTGAAGAAGCTTTAAGCTATAGGGACCATTGGGAAGTCTTCCAGTCACTGTCAGTGAAGTCAACAATTGTACAAGTAAAGGATACAGACAAGTGTCCATCACATGGAGGGTACTGACCTGCTGTCACTCTTGTGGGAGAAGACACACAGCATCAGCATCTCTGAAGGAGTCACTCTCACAGGACAACGGTTGTGGATTTCCCTGGCGTAGTGCCTAAGTCTGGTAAAGGCAGTCACTTTTACTCCAATTTCCTTTTGCCTTCCCTTCTGATGAGCTTCCTGTAAATAACATTTCCTCCTACAATTCCTACGGAATTATCTACCGGGCAAAGTTCTGTTTTTCCAAGGACTCCCTTCTTGTCAGGATTTAATAGCAAAGATTCAGAGAGTGCTGGTCCTGTGAAACCTAGGGAACAGCGACCTTGTGTTCACCAAGTAGCTGGGAAACGTTTGCAGAGCCGGGCGTGACACTGTGCACGTGTAAGTCTGCTTGTGCGAAGCTAAAGGAGGAGAATTGGGGGGGGGGACGTTCCAGGCTAGCCAGGACTGTATGTTGTGGTCCAGGGCTCCGAATCAATCCAACCAGACACACGAGGTTACCGCAAGGCATGATTTAATGAAGGGCAGCACAAAAGAAGGGGGACGGGGAAGGGGCTGATCAATCAGGGCCACAGAACAGACTCAGGAGTTGACCTGTGACCCGAATGTCAGTTGAAGCAAGTATTTAAGCACAAAAATCATAAACATTTGTTGCTAAGTTACAGTTACCATTTTCACCAATCAGGATTTAGAGATTAGGGGCTTCCTTGAACGTTCCATCATCGTCAACTAACATACAATGCCAGGTTTTCAGTCCAACCAACCAGATTCATTTGTTCTTTCTGTTGTTAGGTACAGGCCTGTTTCTAGAGAACTAAAGATGCGTATGTTTAGGGAGGGGGTGGGTCAGCTATTGGAAAGTCTCCAGCTCCCCTAGGGCTTGGGAACCGGACTTTGTTTCACCCTACAGGTAAGATGGAATCTGAAGTCAAAACGGCAGCGCTTAGGACAAAGTGCTTATTCCCTGGTCCCAATATATACAGTCAGGACTTGTCTGAAGACAAATAAGGAAGCCTGGGTTTGCGGCTCAGTTGCTAACATCCTTGCCAACCTTGCATAAAGCCCCAAGTCCATCCCTGGCACCACGTAGAATCAAGTGTGTCGTCTATGCCTGTAATCCGAGGATTTGGGAGGAGAGGCAGGATAGCAGTTCAAGGTCACCTGTAGATACACGAGGAGTTCAAGGTCAGCCTGGGCCACGTGAGACTCTGTTGAGAGAAAGAAAAAGAGAGGGGAGATGTAGGCAGCTCTGTGGAGCTGTCTGAAGTCAGAGCACAAGCTTTCTCTACGGAGCTGGAGTCTCAATCAGAGAGCCAAGCCTCTGCCCTCTTAATTACAATTCTCTAGTTGGGAACAGAATTTTCTTCCGAGCCTTCAGAAGTAAACTTTAATAAATTAAATGTAATTGTGTAAAAATCTAGTAAATGTCATAAATCATACAGTATCTGTTCAGAATCTTTAGCGTGACTGCCATGAACTAGGTATTGTTTTTCACAAAGCTGGAAAGTCATGGGAGAAAGAAAGGGAAGGGGGGAGGGAGGGAGGGAGAGAGGGAGGGAGGGAGGAAGGGAGGAAAGCAGGGAGGCAGGGGAAACGGAGTGGAGAGTTGGAGGGAGAGACTAGATTAAGTCAGGTTGGTGGGTTCCATCCCCAGCACCAGGGATGGTGACTCAGTGTAGTCCCAGCACACAGGATGTGGAGGCAGAAGGCACAAGTGTTCAAGGTCATTCTCTACATTCTCAGAGACAAGACAGAGTGGACGCCAGCCTGGTGCCCATTAAGATAATATTGCAAGAGAAGACAACAGAAGAGGAGAAAGAATTCTGAAGTGTTGAGAGCCGCAACTTGGAATCAACAAACCTTCGTGAAAGTCCTCAGAGCAATGAAGTAAATTCCATTTTAAAAATTATTGCTGGGGGGATGGAGAGATGGCTCAGCGGTTAAGAGCACTGGCTGCCCTTCCAAAGGCCCTGAGTTCAATTCCAGCAACCACATAGTGGCTCACAACCATCTGTAATGAGATCTGGTGCTCTCTTCTGGCCTGCAGATATACATGCAGGCAGAACACTGCATACATAATAAATAAATAAATATTTTTTAAAAATTATTGGGGTGGAGAGATGGCTCAGAGGTTGAGAACACTGGCTATTCTTCCAGAGGTCCTGAGTTCAATTCCCAGCAACCAAATGATGGCTCATAACCATCTGTAATGAGGTCTGGTGCCCTCTTCTGGCATAGAGGTGTACATGCAGGAGGAACATTGTATACATAATAAATAAATCTTTAAAAAAATTATTGAGAAGACTGGAGAGATTTCTCTGTGGTTGAGAGCACTGACTGCTCTTCCAGAGGACCTGAGTTCAATTCTCAGTACTCACATGGCAGCTCCGGTCTCAGGAATCTACACTCTCCTGGCCTCCTCAGGCACCAGGCACATCGATAGTACACAGACATAGAGGCAGGCATTTAAAAAAAAAAACCATAATTTTATTTTTTATTTGCTGAAGGGTATTTATTATGTGATGGGATTTCCTAGATATCTGTAGCTTTAAGACCCCAAATGGTGAGTACCACATCCGACTTGTTTCCATGGAAACCAAAATGAGCCTTTAGGGCACAGAGCCCTTCTCCCACCAAGGTCGCATTTCTCTGGCCCAGTGCAACTGGGCTCTGTCCAACTGTCGTGACTAGAAAGGAGACCTTTGGTGTGGCAGACAATCTGCCAGAAGACGGGGCTCAGCAGGAACTTAGCCTCTCTTTCAGGATCTGTCTTCAAAGATAGGATGTATTACCTTTCAGTGGTCCAAGTGGGAGGCAATAGCAGCAGTAATTCTGGGCCAGTGAGTAGACATACTCTCTCTCTCTCTCTCTGTATATATATATATACATATATATCTCCAGTATTTGCCTTTACCCCCGAATATCTCCAGTATTTGCCTTTACCCCCGAATTCCCAGCCTCTGAGAGTCTTGCCCTCCTCCCCTGCTCCAGAATCAGGAGCTATTGGAACTGCAGCCCCCGGCCCTCACTCCACCTCCACCCACTGAGAGCCCTTTCCAACCGAACACCCCTCCCAGGTCCTCAGTCTCGGATAGCAGATGGCTTCCCGTTGATCTACAAATTATAATGTAGTTATGAAGAAAGGGAAGCCAAAATTAGCATCCCAAAGCAGAAAACTGATTCAGTTCCTACTTCTGGAGAAACAGCATCCGTCAGGCCTTTAAAGAACAATCGCTTCTCCCAGGAAGTGAGCGGTACACCTGGGATGCAGGTGGTGCCGATGGATGGGGTACATTCTCTGACAGTCCCCAAAGAAGGGACGCTAAAATAAGAATTGCAAGAGGAAAAGGAGATTATTTTTATTTGGTTTAAAAGGCTAGAAAAGATGGAAATGGAGGGAAGGGAGGAGGAGAAAGAAGGAAAGAGGGAGGAAATGGGGGAGGGAGGGTGGAGAAGGAAGGAAGCTGGCAGGGAGGAGTGTGGGGACAGATTGCATGATGGGAGGGAGGAAGAGAGAGTGAAGAAAGGAGGGGAGAAGGGAGGGAGGGAGGAACTTCATGTGCCACAAAACATTTGCCCGTTTAAGTGAAATTTGAAAGTTAAATTGAATATGGCGTGGTTAATTTTTCCTCCTCCTGGTAATCTTTAAACAGTTCTCACGAGAAGAGTGGCTGGCTCCTTTAAATTGATTCTAGGCATTCAGCAGGTTCTTTCAATGGCTGTAAAGGTCTTCAGGACCTCTCAGTGCCTAGATTGATACCCGGGAACACGTTGTCATGCACTCGCAATTAGAACGCAGGGAAAAGGGGAACGCTGTTCCCTGTGTTTCCGAGCGTCTGCTCTCATGGCTTCCCCTTTGGTTGTAGTGCTGCCCCATGTTGGTGAGATCCAAAGGAAATCCAACTCGTTCTCTTAAAAGGAAGTGCAGGCCACAGAAAGGAAGTGGGGAGGGAAATGGACTATGGCAATGTCTTAAAACTTTATGAAAAAACTTCAGTTTGTAGGTTGAATAGTTAGAGGGAAAGGCTGCTAAATTGAAAATAGATTCAGAAAGACACATCCCCAGTTGTGCAGAAGTGAATTCTGAGAGTGTCAGTCAGGGTGTCTGTGAGCGTGTGTGTGTGTGTGTGTATTTGTCTGTGTGTGCATGTGTGTGTGTGCACAGGTGTGTGGCTATGTGTGTGTGAGTGTCTGTGTGTGCACAGGTGTGTGTAAGTTTCTGTCTGTCTGTGTACGTGTGTCTGTGTGTGTAAGTGTGTGTAAGTGTCTGTGTATGTGTGTCTGTGTGTGTAAGTGTCTGTCTGTGTACGTGTGTGTGTGTAAGTGTCTGTCTGTGTACGTGTATCTGTGTGGCATTTGCACATGGACTGGTGGGTATAGACCCTGTGTGAAAGCATCCGGCTCTGTCACCCCCCTTACTCCCCTGAGACAGGGTTTCTCTCATTGAACCACAAACTAGACTAGCAGCCAAAAGTCTAGAAATCCTTCAGTCTCCACCCGCCCCACCCCACACACACGTTTGGGGTTACAGGTCTTTGCAGGGCCACGCCTGCCTTTTAAGTGGGCACTGAGGGTTTGAATTCAGGTTCTCATGAAAGATCAGCAAATGCTTTTACTGGCCAAGCCATCTCCCCAGCCCTGAGGAGCTGTTGAGCCAGTGACTCCTCCCACTCTGTCACCCAGGCTGTCTTGAAGTTATTATCTTCCAGCCTGAGTCCCCTAAGTGCTGGAGTTACAGGCACACACCACGATGCCTGGCTGGCAGTGCCTTTCGAGTCCTCACTGTTTCTTCCAACAGAACACTGAGTGAGTTCATAATACTGTTCTCTGCATCTCTCTCTCCTAATAAAACAAAGAAAATTTGAGTAATTTGCCAAAGAATTAAATGTCAAGTAGAGAGTAATTAGAAGCTACATCTCAGTCAATAAACAGAATCTTGCTTCTCTTTAGGAAAAAGGAAGAACAGACTTCCTGGTTCTGCCGTCTTCCACACAGGGAGCACTCTCTAAGCCTAAGCCTTGCACACTCTAAGCTTTGCACTCTCTATGCCTTGCACATGCTAAGCCTTGCACTCTTTATGCCTTGCACTCTGTGCACTTTGCTCTCTCTAAGCCTTGCACACGCTAAGCCTTACACTCTCTATGCCTTGCACCACTCAGCAGCCTCATGGTACCTTCCTCCATAGCTGATGAAGATGCCGACAGTACATGTCTTTGTCCACTTCTGCTGTAGCAATGAAAGACCCCCAGAGTGGGGAGACTCTCACTCGAGTCTCGGATAACA
>JAQHUG010000057.1:3122670-3137253 GCA_028555095.1 Dicrostonyx torquatus | reverse complement strand
CGTGGAAGAATCAGACTCTTTATACTATCTTCATCATTCAAGGGCAGCTCAGGACTTTTCGTCCTTCCAGCATGACCCGCATTTATTGTCCCCCTCCAAGCTCTCCCCAGCTCTCTCCAAGCTCTGAATGCCCTTCAACTCTCAGGAATTCCCTATTCATATTCCTTTTCCAGGCCACATCCTCTCAGCCACACACCTGCATACCTTACCAGCTCTGTAGTCTGGAGCATCTCTTCCTGGGCAATCTACAAGTCAATGAAGGCCTGAGCAGAGCCTTTCACCTTTTGTCTTTCTAAATTGCTAGCTTTCAGCTACCAAGTTGAATTCAAGCAATGGCTCTCGCCAGTCAGTCTGGCGAGTATCAGAGCCCACAGGGAACAAAATGGAAATTCTTTAAGATGAGGATGGTAAGCCAACTCATTTTATTTTTGCTTAATTTTTAAACTTTGTTTAATCTTTAAACCTTGTTGTAATTACATCCATTGAGAATGCTATTTAGACACACAGGATTTTATGTCAAGCTATTCCAAAGACATCTATGGGTGGCAGACTCTCCCCTGAGAAGCCTGCACCATGTGTTGTGGGTGCCACTGCCTCTTTCCCGGGCATCCTGCGGGCACCCCTAAAGCCTACACTTGAATCGGAAGCATATAGATGGTTTACCTTGACTCACCAACTTTGCTTCCGTTCTGACCCGCCCTGAAATTCTCCTCCAAAAACGAGTAGGACATCTAGTTTTACTGGAGTGGAGGTCTCTAGAGGGGACCTAGAGCTCCTCAAACCACTGGTGGTAGTGTGGGCCTCTGTCCCCACTACTGTGTGCTGGGAAGAGACGCCATGACACGGCAGCTCTTATAAAGGAAAACAGCTTGCTTACAGTTCAGAGGGTCAGTCCATCATCACCATGGTGGGACATGGTGGTGTGCAGGCAGACATGGTGCTGGAGAAGTACCTCAGAGTCCTACATCTTGCACGCAACAGGAAGCAGTCTGTCTCACTGGGCGTGGCTTGAGCATATATAAGCCCTCAAATCCCGCCTCCCCGGTGACTCACTTCCTCCAATAAGGCTACACCTACTCCCAACAGAGCCACACCTCCCAATAGTGTTGCTCTCTTTTGGGGCCATTTTCTTTCAAACAGCATACCCACTGACAGTTATTATCAGAGGCTGTGGTAGTCCAGGGATATGTTATTGATTTTTCGCTTCTACACACATGACAGCTAATCATGCACCATCACAAGCAACCTACTTTCAGTGAGGAAAGCGTTCGACGGCCCATTCCATCCCCACTTGTGGGAGGGTCCACCTTTATTTCTGTGCTTTGGTTGGTTAAATAAAGACTCTGCCGGGCTTGTAAGATAGGTCAGCCCTTAGGTGGGCAGAGTAGACAGAACGGAAGTTCTGGGAATAGAGAAGGAAGTGGGCCAGACGCCACGAGCCGCCGTCGCAGATGGATACAGGTTAGTCATCACCATGTGGTGACTTACAGACTTTTATAATGGGTTAGTTTATGAGGTGAGGGCTAGCCAAGAAAAGGCTAGAGATAATGGGCCAGGCAGAGTTTAAATGAATACCGGTCTCATGTGGTTAATTCGGGCATAAGCAAGCAACCAGCAGCTGAGCAGGCCAGCAGCTGGGGACTGGGAGTCAGGCGCTGGGAACACAACCCACACCGCTCCCATAATTACAACACCCACTTTGTCCTCTGGCGGCAGGACTCAGTGCAGTGTGAGATCCTGTGGTCCACTGAGGTGTGAGGTCCTGTGGTCCTCTTTGCTGGGCCGGTCACCAGCCACTAACTACAATCCCATTCTTAAAGCAAACGGCACTCCTTCCTGGGCTCTTAAGACTCTCCCATGAGTCAGGCTCTTCGACTATGAGAAACAGCCACGCCCTTTGCCTCTGTAGCATCAGGTGTTTATAGAGAAGAAGGACAAGTCAGACAAGGGAAGAAGACAAAACAGAGCTTGGGGGTGGGTGCGGGGAGGAGGCAGCGCAACTGGGCTCCAGGCGCCCAGGAGGCACCCAGTCTCAGACAGCAACTCCCACTCCATCTGTCCTGGGCTGTGACTACACCTGAGACCAAGCAGCTGCTCAGGAAAGGGCCAGGGTTTCCAGGACACATCCAGCATCCCTGAGAGAGGCATACCCTCCTTCCCCTAAGTGTAGCTAGGGCGGCGGGGTCAAGGGAAAGCTGCGAGGACGGCACACAGGGCTTGGCAATGCGCGGCTTCCCAACCAGAACTGGGAGGAGCTCAGAAGGCTGCATCCGTGCTGAGCCGCACCACAGAGAGCCTGCGAAAGTAATCTTATTCTTAGATCCAGGCTGATTCATTCTTGAGGGAATGATGGTAAGGAGCCACTTCCAAGACTTCTTAGCTTCCAAATCAAGTTCACGCCCTAGCTTCAAGTCTCCTGAAGTGGGCACATGGGCAGCATTCCCATTTTTTTTTTTTTTTTTTTTTGCAGGCAGGAGAACAGAGATGGTGTGAACTGTCCAGTGTCACACAGCCAGCTGCCAGAGACCAAGACCCACATCTTGAGACTGGTTTGTACCCTCTCCTGGTTCTGCTGCGCTGAAAACTACAGCACAGATCTCGCTCCCGCTGACACACCTCGCTCTGTGACATTCATGGGGTCAGTGGTGTGCAGAAGCAAAGACACAGCTCCACCACGCAGCGCGAGGAGTTTGCTCATCTTTTAGGTTCTCGGCTCGGGTAGAGCTGGATACGTGGCTTTACCACAGGGAATTTCAAGACATTTTAGAACTTTTTAAAATTTTTATTTAATTCTTTTGTGTTTGGGTATTTTGCCTGCACGTGTGTCTGTGCACCATGTGCATGGTGCCCAGGAAGGCCGGAAGAGGGTGCTGGATCACTGGGAACAGGAGTTACAGAGGATTCTGAGCCATCACGTGGGTGCTGACTATTTGGGAAGAGCAGTCAGTGCTCTTAACCTCTGAGCCATTTCTCTAGTTCTGGCATTTTTTTTTTTAATGATTTTTCTGTGTGTGTATGGTGTGCCTGTGTGTATGTGTGTGTTTTCTCTATTTCCACCGTGTGTTCTAGGGGGTCAAACTCAGGTCATCAAGTTTATGCAACAAATTGTTACCTACTGACCACCTCACCTTACCATAGCAGATATTTTAAACACAGGTTTTAAATATGCGAGTTAGTAGAGAGACTCAGGCAAGAACAAGACATGCCCTAGATCCTGGGTGTGGGCTTCTCCAGGGGAGCCCAAAGTAAGTCTTTTTCTTTTTCCTTTTTTTTTTTTTAAATCATGGGGTGTTCGCGACAGCTTGATTTGGGCTCTCAGCTGATAAAGCCAAGCCCTAGGTCACAGCCTTGTGGGGACCTTAGGATGTGTTTACTGTAAACAAAGGTTTAGTCTTGCCTCTGAGTTTCCCAGAAAATATCTGGGAGGGGAAGAAGGTCACATTCAACAGTCACTCAGGCCTACTCTTAGGCATGCTTATTATTTAATGTGTTTATTTGAGGTTATCTCTATATGAAAGAAATCTCGTCTCTGTGTGGCCCTCACAGCTGCAATTCCTGACTCTCAGCTGGTGAAAGTCTGCACTGGGTTCCACTGGATTCCTTTCTCCATCCCATGGCTGCTTAATTATCCCGCCTTCCTGCCTTGCTGAGCGTGATTAACACCGGGCTTCCCACTAACCAAGCCAATGTGTGGTCTCCGCCATTGCCCTGAACCAGGTATGGGTGCTGAACTCCGGGGGACAGAACATGCCACAGGCTCTTCACAGGTAGCAAGGAGAAAGGCTGTGTGAGGAAGGAGCTCAAGGCCACAGCATCCACCAGTGTTCACCCAATGGACCCTGGAATTGGTTCTGAGGGCAGCGGGGGATGGGAGGGTTTCTCACTCTACAACCCACTGAAGAGTACACTTAATAAACTTAGCAGAACTTCCACAGAGAGCAGAATTCACGCTCTGTTGTTGATGGCACACTAACCTATGAAAGGCTCCCAGAAAATGAACAAGACGAACTAGCTTGCCCGTGATCTCTGCAGCCGGCTTTCTTTCTGCACATCTGTCTATTAACACCCTTCTGAAGGACTTTTTTTCCTCAAGAGAAGTTTGGGTGCAGAGGCCCTGGAGGCTTCTGGACAAGTGCAGACATGCTGCTTCAGAACCTGCCAGAAACATCTTGCACCAGTTCCTGCTGGTCTTCAAAGACTGAGCTCAGGTGTATATCCTACACACACAAACACGCATACACAAACACACACACACACACACATACCCCACACAGAGACAAACACACACACACCCTTACAAACACAGATGCACACACGCAAAGACACACACCATAAACACAGACAGACACATATAAACACACATACAGGGAGAGACACAGACACAAATACGAGCAGGGGGCACATATAGATACACAGAGAGACATAAGAACACATACATTTGAGGCTTGTGTTTGCATGGAATCCTTAATTTCTCTCTTATGATAAAGACCTCATGGTGTCTTCTGTTGATCTGAGGCAGGATGGAGAATCAGGGGGAAGTTAAGGAAAGAGAAGGCACACCCCAGCTCAGAGTCTAGCTGAAGCTCTCACCAGACAAGAGTCAAGAATTTCAGCACAATTAATAAAACTTGCTGTGAAGGTTGCCTACATGGAAACGGTCTTCTTTTACATAGAATTATTTCAAATGAGAATTAACGAGGGGATGAAGGCTTGGCCCAGGGGTTAAGGGCACTCGCTGCTCTTGCCCAGGACCTGAGTTCTATTCCCAGCACCTATGCCAGGCAGCTCACAGTCGCCTGTACTTCCAGCTCCAGGGGATCCCATGTCCTCTTCTAGCCCCTGGGAGCACTCACACACACTGGCACATACTCATAGACACCTACACAGAAACACGAATAAATAATAAAATAGATGAAATAGCAAAGGGTCATGTTGACAGACGAAGTGCATGTTACCTCTGGATTTAACTCCGGTTCCCGTCCTAAAAACTGGAAACCTTTCTGACACAGCTGTGACAAACATGATCTCACAGAAGCAAAGGTGGCCTGCTCTGGATCCGCACAAGATTGGGTGAATCCACAGCCGATCATGTATCCGGGAGGGGCTCATAGGGCTCTACCCTTCCCCGATGAACAATCGACTACAGATGTTACAGGGACCAGACGGTCATCGTCTTTAGTTGTCTGCCAGAGAGCCCACCTGGCTCCAAAGAATAGTTCCAAACTTGGGGTCAGGCAAGCAGAGTAGTTCTTTTTTTTTTTTTAAAGATTTATTTTATTTATTATGTATACAACATTCTGCCTCTATGTATGCCCGCATGCCAGAAGAGGGCGCCAGATTTCATTACAGATGGTTGTGAGCCACCATGTGGTTGCTGGGAATCGAACTCAGGACCTCTGGAAGAGCAGTCAGTGCTCTTAACCACTGAGCCATCTCTCCAGCCCCCAAGCAGAGTAGTTCTAAACTGGGCAAATGCCTAGTGGAAATCAGTGAGCAACAAAACAAAACAAAATAAAATAATGTGGGGAAAGGACTCATGGGGAGGGGGAGGGAACAGAGGTGGGAGGGAAATAAGAGGGGGTAGGAGGTTATCAGAATGCAGTGTGTGTGTGTGTGTGTGAAATTATCAAAGAACAAACTTAATCAATAGTATCATAGAGCAAACACATATGCCATATAGTAATGTAGCCATTTATTCTCAAGCGCCGTGTATCATGCATTAATTGTATCTGCTATACGTTCATATAACTGGCCTCTCCGTGGGCTTGTTTACACTGCCATCAGCATACACAAGAGAGCAATGTGTTATACTGGGACACTGAAGGCCAAGAGGACCTCACCAGGAAATAGGGGCCTTTTTCAGCCTCATGGAAGTCTTCAGGGCTCACATGGTATGGGCGGTCTGTCATTACGTCACTGTGTGGAGCGTGTCTGCCCGTCCCCAACTCTCTGCAGACGGAGCACACTGAGGGTGGACCAGTGCGTCTTATCTGCACATCCGGTCCCGGGCACCTTACCCAGCAGACCTTACTTAGCACAAGTGAATAAAAGGGACGAAAATGTTCATTCTAAGATTCCTACTTTGGATGGGTGGTGGTGGCGCACGCCTTTAATCGCCCACTCGGGAGGCAGAGGCCGGTGGATTGGATCCCTGAGTTCAAGGTCAGCCTGGTCTACAGGACTACACAGAGAAAACCTGTTTGGAAAAAAACAAAACCAACAACAATTTAAAAAAAAAAAAAAAAAAGACGGCTACTTTGAAGAAATGTGTGGCCTAGCTTCAGGATTGCTGCTGCCAACAGAAACCTGTTGTCCATTCTAGGTAAGAGAAGTGACAAATCAGCAGAGGACTTGTCACGGCTCCCCATCACCCAGGAGACAGCATCAGAACTGTGCCAGCTCCCAGGGTCTTCTGCCACCTCCAGGCCAGGCTCGTCTTCAGTACTCCCCAACCAGCCCTCTGCCCTCCAGCGCTAAACTCCAGGCTTTTGTGAATTACCACGGCATATGGGCTGCTAAGAGGCTTCCTATCTCCTGCTGGCCTGGTTCACCATTGTTGTTTAAGCCACCACTCAGCTGAGTGTCCTCCGATATCCCAGCCTGTGGAGGAGTACCTGCCTCCATCCGGTACTGTACACTGCTCCCCTCACCTGAGCTGACGGGAATGCCACGCCAGCATTCAGCAAAGGGCCTGCCTTGTTGTAGCCTGCCAGTGCGACTTTTGGGGTGTGGCAGGGTAGAGAGCACGTGCCCCCGTGCGTCCAGAGGTCAGAGAACAATGCAGGAGTTGGCTCTCTCCTTCCATCATGTGGATCCTGGGGAATCAGATTCAGGCTTGGCAGCAAGCGCCTCTACCGACTGAGCCATCCTGCCTACCCCTCCTCCGATGTGAATCCACAAGGGTAGGGACGAAGGCTGCCTCTGTCCTCCAATCTCAGCAGTGCCGCGTTCCCCCTGAGCGTCGGGTCCTGTTTGCACGGCTCCCTCTCCTCACCTGCTCTGCTTTCCTCCTTTCCCTGCCTCAGCTGTCATGAAAACCTTCCAGCAAAGGGGAGAGGCGGACAGAAGGCAGGGGTGCGGATGAAGAGGTACAAAGTATAAAGATGCATGTGCGTGAAAACCCCAGAGTGAAACCCTTTTCTTTACTTGCCAGCTAACAAGAACAACAAAAGTCTTCCAAGAGGAAAGCTTCCTAGCTCCCTCTAAACTCCTCCTCGGCGATCACGTATGACCACACATGGTGACTAATATAAGATAACATGCTTCCACCCACATCCCACCACCTGTGCAGAACTTTTATGAGTAACTCACGGTGTTAAAACTAGAGGAATAGAGCCGGGCGGTGGTGGCGCACGCCTTTAATCCCAGCACTGGGGAGGCAGAGGCAGGTGGATCTCTGTGAGTTCGAGACCAGCCTGGTCTACAAGAGCTAGTTCCAGGACAGGCTCCAAAGCTACAGAGAAATCCTGTCTCGAAAACAAACAAACAAACAAAAAAAAAAACTAAAGGAATAAGGCTGTAATACTGGGGCTTGGGCATCGGTTAGAGAGGCGTGAGGGCTTGCTGGATCCTCCTCTGCTCACTCTCTCTGCTTTTCTGCAGCTGGGAGACAGGGCAATAAAAATGTGACTCAGAGAACATGCTGTGACCCGCAGAGGACAGGGGCGCTGTAGGAGCTGGGCTCAGTGGTTGAGCCTTTGGGTGTTAGAACTTGTCTGAACTGAAATCTCGGGTTCACAGCCATATGGCCTTGGAGAGAGTACTTCTCTTATAGTGAGTACAAATGCTTATGAGGTGATCAAAATTAAATGAGGCGATCTCCACAAAGCATTTAAGTGTATGTGTGTATACATAAACTTATATACATATATCATCCTCACTGATATTGCATAGCAAATTGGTTCTAAACTTCTTGGTGGTCTAAAATAATAATAGCAATGCACTATTGCCTAGTGCTATGTGGCTCTCTCTCCCTCAATACCTCCTTCCCTCCCCCTCTCATAGTTGTACCCACGTGATGACCAGAGAAAGAGCTACCCGAAAGTTCATTGCTGGGACTCACACTCAGCCTGGAAAGCTGCTGCCGACTGATGGCAGGGTTGGCAGGGCTCCTGCTCTCCTCTCTCTCTCTCTCTCTCTCTCTCTCTCTCTCTCTCTCTCTCTCTCTCTCTCTCTCTCTCTGCTCCAAATGAAGGAAGACAGGCAGGACCACCATCTTTTATGAGCACCAGCATCCCTTCCCTTGGACTTGGCTCAAGGGGCGGGGATGGAGGCTCCACCTCTTGATGAGAGAACAGCAAGGTTCTGAAAGAATATGTCTGGAGAAAAAAAAAAACATTATTGAAATTTTTTTGGAAAATGCAATGAGATATGATTGGACCATATGACTTGGGTTAACATGTGTTTTCTTAAACTATCTTCAAGTGTTACACTGGTCAAGGAAATTGTAGGGTTAGGAAGGTGCTTTGGAGCACGGTGTTACACATAATATTGGGGTATCTGAAACAGTTAAAGGAAATGAAACCCTTCTGCACAGGGAGGGGATGGGGATAGCTGTCAATCATGGATAGCCCCTGACTTGGTGCGCCTAACTACTCAGCGCAAGCTTAGCCAGTTCCGCTCGAACTGAGAGCCTGAGAAGGTGAAGCTAGTTTCTGCATCCGCTGAAACTGATTTTGCTGTATTTCTAACTAATAACACCAAGAAGGGAGCAACAGGGACAGAGAAAGATGGGACCCAAGCAACAGCAAAACCCAGCAAGGTACATACCAAATTCTTCAGCTCCGTGTCCAGCAGCTAGAGATAATGAGCAAGTGTCTGTCCAGAAACAGCTTCCCTAGCCAAACTAATCCCAGCCATACACACAGCTCTCACATGGACACACTCCACACTCCTACCTTAGCTTCTTTCCCCCACTTCGGGAGGGACTGGCAGACACCCTAAGCCTTCTGGGAGGCAGGATTTCTGGGCTGACCACAGCAGGCTGGTGCACTATCTCCCCGCTCCTCTTTGAGGGAATAGGTATCTGACCAATGTGCACAACCCTCTTTCAACACCTCTCTCAGATCCCATCCTGATACCTGCCAACTTTGTGGGGACTCCTTAATTACATGAACTATGATCCAGGTTCTCTTAGTCCCGCCTGGTCCTAGGGTGAAGGTGAGCGAACTAGCCTCTGCCCAGCTGGTGGTAAACATAATCCTGCCACCAACCTTAGGAGCAGGAACCAGGGCTCTTGCAACAGAAAAGAAGCAGGGTTTTCTCCGCATTCCACAAACACTGACAAGAATCTGCTGCTTTCCCTAAGCTCTTCACTGTCTTTGCCAAGAAGAATTTTTTTTTTCCTTAACCAAATGCTAAACCCTGACAAGCTTTTCTTCTAAGCGAATCCACGCTTCCACAGTGAGCTGATGTGGCAATCTCTTCAAAGAAGCGACATATTTAAAGACAGGGTTTTCTATTTTCCCCCTGAGGAAGAGACCCCTTAATATTCCCATCAGCTTTGACATGAGTGAATCAGAGAGCTTTCCGCCCTGCAGACAGATGATTGTGACTCACGCAGACCCGTGACTGTGGGCTGCACGTGACTCTGAGAGCGAAGGCTTTCCCCGGGGGAGCTGCGTGAAGCCGCCGATTGCTGCGTGTCTCACGAACCAACCTCTGCCTGCATCTTCACAAAGACCAGGGATGGACTAGGGGTGACCCACTAGGGGGACCCTGGGGTGAGCTCTGCTCTGGGTATATCCACACACACTGAAGCATCTGCCCTGATGCCACCATGTGAACTAGACCTCACCTCGGAGAACAAAGCAATTGCAATCTTTTTCTTTCGTGATTTGTTAAAGAAAAACGTATTATTACATCTTAGAATAAACTTCACTAAAGTAAACTTCACAGTCAGCTTCAAAGTCAATCGGTTATACCCACTGCTGGAGACTGAGTATTCCGGTTTCCCACCAAAACCAAAACCTAAGGTGATGGGATCAGTAAGCGGGATCATGGGACGTGATTAGGTCACAAGGCAGAGTCCTCGTGAATAAATAGAAGATCCCAGAGAACTTGCTGCCCTCCCACCCCCACCTTCATCAGTGAGGATGCAGAGGAAAGTTGTCAAAAGATGGGTCCTTCCCAGACCCTGGCATGCTGGCACCTGGTTGGGCTCCAGACTCCAGAATTCCAAGGTCTTTCAGTGTGGCACTACGGATGGACAAAGACGTCCGATTCTGTGCACAGTTCAAGTTTAACCACGCTCTACACGACTAATCCGTTCCAATCACTCTCCAGACACGCCATGCGCTCTCCACTCTAACAGTCAAGACAGGCCATAAAGATGGGGGCAGGGCTAGTGCAGTCAATAAAGTGCTTGCCTGCACACCCGAGGACCCGAGTTTGGCCCCCAGAACCCACACTAAAAAGCTGGATCTGGTGGCCGTGCTTATAACCCCAGCGTAGGGAGGCCAACCAGCCCAGCATACTCTATGACCTTCAGGCTTTGTCTCAAGAAATAAACAATAGGAGCTGGAGAGACGGCTCAGTGGTGTGGGGCAATTGTTGCTCCTGCAGAGGGCACAGCTTCAATGCCCAGCGCCCGCATGGTGGCCCCCAATCACCTGCAACTCCAGTTTGATGGGATCTGATGCTTTTTGAGCTCTTTGGGCCCCAGTTACGCACATATATGCACATATGTCCGTGTAGGCAAAACATTCATACACATAAAATAAATTTCTTTTTTTTCTTTTTTTTTTTTTGGTTTGTTTTTCAAGACAGGGTTTCTCTGTGGCTTTGGAGCCTGNCACCCTGCCCTGACCCAGCCTCGTCTTGGCTTTTCTCTCACTGAAGCACCTGGATTCCTTGATAAAGAGAAAAAGTGTTAAGAGTTCAAGGTGTGTGCGTACGTGCCTGGTTTTAGCTCCAAAAGCCTAGGTCTCACCAAAACCCACCAAACCAAACCAAGCAACAGAAAAACTGACAGGTCCAGGCCAGACCTGTCTGGCTAAGGCAAGGAAAACCTCTCAGCAGGCTTTGGAAGGCAGCAAGGATTGGGTGAAGAAGAGAGAATGAGCAGAGCCTATAAGAAGGGGACTTTGATCCCTGGAGGGACCAAGAGGCCCGGCACAGTGATGAATGCTTGCGAGCCCCGTACCTGGGAGACTGAGGCAAGAGCTCAAGGCCTGCCTAGGCTACACCAGGACTTTGAGATGAGCCTGGTTTACATAGCAACATTGTATCTCAAAATATGAACAATAAACAAAGGTGCCCTGGAGTCAGGATTGTCAGGATCTACTCAGCATCCTTGAGCCTCTGCTGGAGTGCACCAAACATCCTCAGAGCCCCACACATCCCTCTCTGCTGAATCTCACACCAACACCGCTAACCACATAACCCTTCTGCCTACACACAGCCTGACAACAGATGCCAGCCTTCAGGCTGTTTGAGCAGCTTACTCTCGGAGGGTTGAGGTTTTCCTCAGCACCTCATGAGTGCAAGAATGACGGCCACAGCTCACAGTCTTACATTGTCACAGACCTGCATCCAAAAAACAGCAACATCGGCCAACAAGAGGGCTCTGGCACGGACGAACCAGAGGTGGAAGGAGAGACTGACCACGCGTTCTCAGACGTGTGCACCCACTCACGTGCACCAAGATAAACAAATGCAGAAAACAGAAGACGGGAAGAAGGACTACCCTTTCAGTCAGAAGGCATGTCTTCTAGACGCGCTTAGGCCGGAAGTCTTAGGTGTAAGGGTCCCTTTACACCTCTGCCTACATACATTAGGACTAAGTCACATGCTCCCCGCCCCCCAGCAGGACATCTGGCATCTTAGGTGTAAGGGTCCCTTTACACCTCATTGGTTAGGACTCAGTCACGTGCTCCCCCCCCCCCAGCGGAACATCTGGCATTTTTCGTCTGTTTCTGCTGGAGCTCAGTGGTAGAGCATGGACACAGCATGTGTCATGTCCAGGATTTGATCTCCAGCCCCACGAAACAACATAACGAAACGGGCCTTGTCTCTGTGGTGTGGAGAGTTGGCGGGCAGGCTGTCTGTCCGGTGGACACCAGCAGTGGGTGCTGAAACCTGGCAGCAGGGTCTGCTGGCCGCTACAGCAGTCTCCCGAGGAGGTATCCATCCGTGCCGACTCAATCAATCCAGTCCTGGCTTACCTTTTAATATCCCGGGTGGGCACAGGCATCTTTGAGAAGAGGTCTGAAGACCCTTCCCTGTCAGGATGAAGGAGGGAGGGAACTGGACCTGCCCTGCCCTCTCCCTCCCCCAGGCAGGCTCCCTGGGGAATCTGCTCTGCACTCAACTCCTTCCTATGTCTCAATTCAGTCCCCACAGCGTGAGCGAACCACCACCCCAGACCCGAGAGCTCTGGGTTGGGCATCCAGGCCTGCCGACAGAACCATCACTGAGCACAAGTCCCCACCACCGGCCTCAGCTGGCGGAAGCAATGCGGACTGAGGAGTGATGTGGAAATCATGCAGCTCGGATCTGAGACCGCGGCAGTGGGCAAGCAGGCATTCCGTCCAGCAGTGAGTCAAGACCACATCCTCCTCTTCCTCCTCTTCTTCNAATTAAGGTAGGCATGGTAAGACATAGCTATAAAATGGAAGTGGTGGCAGAAGGACCACAAGGGCAAGACCAGCCTGGGATGCATGGTGAGCAAAAGCCATCTAGGAAGACAAACAAACAGATTTTTTTTTTGCATAATTACTAAAAGAATGTGGGACAAGAGCTCAGCAGTTAAAAGCACTGAGTGCTCTTTCAGAGGAGCTAGCTTTCATTCCCAGCACCCATGTTGGGCAGCTCACAACTGTCTGTAACTCCAATCCCAAGGGACCTGACACCCTTTTCTGGCCTCTGCCAGCTTGAGAGACATTTCCAGATCACAGAGCCAACCATGGTGGTAGATTCTCCAAAAGGATTTGTGTACATTGCTAAGAAGGAGGAATTTACAACTCCAGGTTTCCTAAAGTGAATGCTCAGAAAGACAGAAAGGAAGGAAAGGGGAGAGAAGTCGGGCTCTCTGGCCTGGACCTTGGGGGCCCTTGCCAGCCTCCCCACATGCTGGTGTCACAGATCTCGGCCACTACACCCAAAGCTTGTTTTCAGCAAGAACCAGACCTTATTCAATCCGTATGCGTCCTTACAGTCGACAGCAGTTTGTTTGTCCACTGCGTGGTGGTTCTGGGGGTAGAACCCAAGGCCTCAAGCACACCGAGCCACGCCCCCAGCGTATGTCCCCAGCCTATGAACACTGCCCAGTATAATACTCATAAAGCAGACCTCCAGGGCTCAGCCCTGCACAGGGAGCCCCAGACTTTGACACGGGTGGGGTGTGGAGCTGAAGCCTCTGACCATGGCAGCCTCCAGTTCATAAGGTGCACCCTAGCCATACTTGCTGTCTCTATCCAAACGCAGCCCTCTCTACCTCAAAGTCATGTTTATCCATGAGGAGGTGGTTCCCAGGAAACCACCCTTTACTTCCTCCCACGCTAGCTGTTGCTGGGGTCACTGCAGTCCTTCACAGGCCCCAGCACAGTCCTAATTGACCCCTTCCCTCTGAAGGCACCCGAGATCAGGGAGGACACAAGACTGTCTTGGTGACAGGCACTGTTTTGTCACTCGTTAGCTCCACGCAGGGCCGTGACCTGCACTTCTTAGATGAACTGATTCTCCTATTGTTCCGTCGGAACAGACCTCCATAAATGGCTCTATTCAGTCAGTGCCGCTTCTTTCTCTCAAAGATGCTACCAATTTCTACATGTTTTTAACCGCAATTGGGCAGCTTCCCTTTCTAATTAACTCAAGTGGCCTCTTCCTGATAATGGCGGCTATAATTATGCTGCACTTAACTCCCAGGGGACTGCTTTAAAACTGGAGGATAGACGGACAAGGTGACCTTTTCCACCCTTTTCTGTGCTTGTTTCTGACGAAGAGAAAAACATTGCTCCCCACGTGCGAAAAGGTTCACGTGGTTTAGAGGCACAGCCCGTGACCCACCTGTGCTCCCTGTATCCTCTTCGACAGGGCTCAGACTCGCTGAGTCAGTGGTTCCGGGCCAGCGAGCGCGCATTCGGTGATGTGTGACATCAGAGGAGGAGGGAGATGCTGATCCCGTCATTATTTAAATCACTTCCACCCACCAGCTGAGTCACTGCAACGTCACTGCTGAGGAGTCTGCAACAGTCTCAAAAATATCCCCGTGCGGAGCCGCCCTCCCTGGGTGGCACGCCAAGCTCCTTTCGGTGGGAAATGCTGACATCTTCCACAGAAAACCTTCCGTTTTCTATGCCCGGCCCATGTGATGCTGTCCACCTGTGCAACACTTGACCGTCCAACCTGAGTTCTGGGGAGGCCTCATAAATATCCCTACTTTCCTAGAGATTCTAGAAGGCTAAAGGTTTGACCCTCAGCTAAGCAAAGAATCTAAGTATCCTCCTGCCAGGCCTTGCCCTGAACTGACAACAGACCCTGAAAGTAAGAACCTCTCCCCAAAATGCCATCAGTGGTAAAAATAGCAGTGGCTGAAATGGCTTGGTGGCCTTGCATTCAACTGCAGACTTCGGAACAAGCTAG
>JAQHUG010000057.1:3088711-3101614 GCA_028555095.1 Dicrostonyx torquatus | reverse complement strand
CCCTGTTACTATCCATATTTAATTAACTTAATTCGAACCGAAACAATGGCTGCCTCAAGGTAATTAAAAAAAACAAAAACAAAAACAAAAACAACAACAAACACCACCACCACTAAAATGTTTGTTACCAGGCTGAGATGAGGCTCAGAATAGACTACTTGCCAAGCATGAGCCAAGTTCTGGGTTTGACCCCCAACACCACACGCGCACGCACACACACACACACACACACACACACACACAGGAAAGTGTAAGCTGCAAACCACAGGGCCCTCTCCTGAACAGTGGGTGTCCAAGCAGTGCCCCAGGCCTAGCTCGCCTAGCCGGCTTATGTGAAGTGCAGGATTCTCCTGCTACTGAGCTGGCTCTAAGTCCTCCACGGACATTTAACAGCCACATTTCTTAGTCAGTGATGCCAAGTGCACTTTACACTGCGGGCCTGGAGGAGCAATGTTTACCCTGACTGGGGCGGGACTGGGGACCCAGAAGGCCCCTGAGACAAGCACTGCCTCCTTTAACTACTCTTCCTTTAAACTACTGAAGTGACCAGCAGGAGCCCTAACTCTGAACGGTGTATTTAAAGTCCTGCTATCCGTCCTACACAGCACCCACACCCAACCCTGAAGCCTGCCTTGCACGGCTGCCTCTAGCGGACTCTGCACTGACCCTTCACGCTCCTCTTGGGTACCTGCTTCCTAAATACCACATCTAGCTCTGCGCTCAAATGCCCTACAGAGAAGCTACTACCAGTCAGGAACAGCAGCCCAAGTGAGAATGTCTGTCAAGATACAGCCGCTGTCTCCAGTTTACCATGTGAACCTCAGATGGACGGGAAAGATCATAATGAGCTCAAGCTGCAGTTGTCAGGGGTCAATGGTACAGCCTTGTATTTTATATATTCTATCAAGTCTTTAACTTAGGTCATTTAAGACAAGAGAATGAGACCCAGAGAAGTTCAAAGACTCGCCCAGGAGGCACAGCGAGTTGAGAACCATCCACAGGGTCCTACTACAATAAGCTAACTCTCAATGGACTGGAAAAGAAAGTACTCCATGGCTTGACCTTACTAACTTCACTTCCTCCCCGTCTTCCACACCTTCTTTTACGAGAACATCTGTCACAGCACTAGCGGGCACGGGCTGATGACATGGGTCGTGAGCTACAATGACACTGCCTTGCACTGAGCACTGAAAGTCATGTGCCTTAGATCACTTAAACATGGCTTCCTACCTGAACTGCCTCACAACACCGCTTTAGGTGACAAATGACAATACACATTAACTCGCACTCCATGTGTTTACTAAAAAGGCAAATATTCTGTTTTTTCTTTTTTTTTTTTAAAGATGTACAGATTTAGTCTCGTGTCTCTTCTCAAAGTGATAATGAAATCTGGAGGCAAATGCAGCTAGTTCCTAGTGGGCAGTGTACAGTGGACAAGGCTTCAGAAGGCAGCAAGATGTAGGTGGTTCTGGTCCTCATCCTGCCGTTAGCCAGAAGTGTGACTGGGCAAACAACTCATCTCATTCTCCTCAAATGCCTCCATCTACAGAAATGAAGGGGTCAAACTGGCTGTGCCAAGTCCCTTCTAGATATAAAATGATAACTAGAGTTGACAATTTATGAAGTAAAAATGATGGTTCTAAAATTACAGATTCACTGAAAAGAAAACCCAGACCACGAAGGTATTTCCTAATCCCACGGGCTGCAGGAAGACTCACAAGCACGGCTGCCGGACAGCTACTTACTTGCTTGACCTCGGAACAACCATCTCCGCGAGTGTCTCGTACTGCTTCATCCAGTCGTTGTGGTTCAGCCTGCAGGAAAGGCACAGTAAACACAGGAGGGGAAACAAGTCCTACTTCTGCCATGCCCAGGAAGAGAAAACATGGGACAGTTAGGAAATGTGGCCAATAATGCACCATATATAAGTAGCAAAACTACTGAGACCATGTCTCAAACACACGGAGTGAAGCAGAAGTACTCACTGTCGGCCTCCCTGGGCGCTAGAAACTGCTGCAACAGAGGCTCAGCAAGAGGCTGGTTTGTTAGGGTGGAAAAGCACAGCACAGATTCTATGTTATTCTTAAACTACATGGTTGGAAAACATACCTCATTTTACAAACAGAAGAAGCCTTGGGAAATCACCACCATTTGGTGGTCACTGTAATGGACGGAATAAAACTCTATTTACAGAAAACAGGGCGCACCCCAGGAAGCAGCGAGGAAGCCAGCGGCAATAATGTGCCTCAGAACACTGCACGACAGTTTTCTGGAAAGGCTGCTGGCTTCGGGGGCTGGGGGACAGCTATGTGTGACTTACAGTGCAGTACTGGAGGCACGGGGGGTTCATTATGTAGAGTGACCTGCAGGGCTCCTGGTTCCACTTTAAGGTACAAAAGCTGACATTCTCTAATCATAAATTTTAAAGAAAGCCAAATAAAAAAATATGGGCAAAAGTTATTTTCCTGTAAGCTATAAAAGCAAAGATAAACAGAAATTGTGAACAAATAATGTGTTCCAATGTTCTCAATGTGTTATGGAAGAGCTGTGTAAGGAAAACAAGGAACAAAGCTTTCCACAGCGGGCACAGCGGGGCATGCCAGTGACCCAGTGCCTGGACGTGAAGGCAGGAGCAGCAGAAACTCCAGGCAGACCAACGGGCCAGGTCAAGGACGACCCTTTCAGAGCTTAGGTCTTCTCCACATGCGCAGAAAAACCTAAAACCTGCGCACTCAACCAGGTCAAGGACGACCCTTTCAGAGCCTAGGTCTTCTCCACATACGCAGAAAAATCTAAAAACCTGCGCACTCAACTAGAGGAGGTGTGCACCAACTCAGAAAACCTAGCCCCTACTATTCCTCTCCACCTTCCTCCAGGAACCAGTGATTTCTCTTACTCCCGGTCACCTAGCCAGATAAAAATACTGAACACAAAGGTAGCTTCACGCAAAATCTGCCATTGCTATCGCAGCTGAGATTCCCCCAGAGACATCAACAAGACCTTGGCCATTAAGAGTGTCTCTCTCACACACAGGCGTTTGCTGCCGCTGTTGCTTTGAGACAGGGTCTTTTATGTATCTGGCCGGCCGGATATCTGCAAGGTAGACCAGGCTGGCCTCGGCCTACAGAGATATGTCTGCCTCTGTCTGCCGGGTGCTGGAAATAAAGACATGTTCCACTCCCACACAACTCAGTTCTGCTCTTACCAGGCCTCTCCAAAACTACACATGCTCAAATAGTCATATAGAAGCTGGGTGGTGGTGGTGCACGCCTTCAATCTCAGCACTCGGGAGGCAGAGGCAGGAGGATCTCTGTGAGTTCGAGACCAGCCTGGTCTACAAGAGCTAGTTCCGGGACAGGCTCCAAAACTACTTCTGTGCACAGCTCTGCGGCGGCTTCAGCTCTGATAACCATTGATGGTACAGCTGAGCAGCTGACAGCGGGCAAAGCCACAAAAACTATGCAGCCTTTCATAGAAAAAAACAAACACATTCTTCATCTGTTTTTCTTTTTGGTTTTTCAAGACAAGGTTTCTCTGTGTAGCTCTGGCTGTCCTGAGACTCACTCTGTAGACCAGGCTGGTCTTGAACTCACAGAGATCTGCCTGCCTCTGCCTCCTGAGTGTGGATAAAGGGTGTACACCACCCAGCTCACATTCTTCATTCTTACAGGGTTCAAGTTCACCTCAACTAATCATAAATACTTTTCAGAATAACAATTTAATGGCCTGATTTTGAAAAAAAATCTAAAACATGTATGTTTAGACTTTTAATAACAAAATTACTTAGTTTATTAGTTAGCCAAGCCTACTAATTTATAACTGTCTCCACACTGTGAACCGAATTCTACTGTACAAGCCAATGAACAAGCACCCCCACAGAGCTGTACTCATGCTGTACTTGAGTTTAGAGACGTTGGTACCAGACATACTTGGGGACTACCACCAGCAGCGTGACCAGGTACTCTGAGTCAAGAACAAAGTCATCTTTCTTCACGATTTCTGCCAGGCTCCGAGTCAGCAAACTTCCCCTAAAGAATAAGAGGAGATTCACTGGTGGGTAAGTGTGCGCTTCCATGACACAAGAAAAGAAAGAAGCTAAACACGCATCATAAACGCTCAGTGCCGAAGAGTACTTGTGCTTGCAGAGGACCCAGGTCCAATTCCCAACACCCACACGGCAGCTCAGTTGCAAGGGACCTGACACCCTCTCCTGACCTCCAAGGACAACAGGCACACACAGTATGAAGTCAACAGTAGCCAGATGTATCCTACCCCGCAACCTGAGCAGTGTTAATGTCAAACTTTGCCTCTCAGGTCTAACTCTGTGCTTGTTTTAATTACCACAGCGCAGCGTCTCCTAATTACACACCTCGACGGGGAGAGCAGCAGTCACCAGACACCAGAGCGTCTCATTCTAATTATGAAATTACATCACCTAAGCACACCTCTGTTTTCTCTCCCTTTCCCTGATGGCGCCTACCAGACAGTTCTGGTTATCTAGCACACTAATCGGCTTTCCAATCATCCCTCTCTGGTCTTCCAGGAATGGGAATGCCCTGTCTTGTCTGTGCCAGACACCACCTCCAGCCAGCTTTTTCCTGGGGCTACCAATAGCTGTGCACCTGAAACTATAGTTGGTGGTTAAGAGCACTTGCTATACAACATGTGGACTTGAATCCAGACACCGGCATCCATGTAACAAGTTGTGCACAGTCATGCACATACCTATAACACGAGAACTATGGGGCATGGAGACAGGATGGTCCCTGAGGCTTGCAAAGAGTGACAGAGGGGACCCGATGACTTCCTCTGTGCACCACTCAAACATCACACTCTCATACATTTAAAATAAAAAAACAAAACACTTGACTCGTACAGATTTCCCCCCACACACACACACACACATCACACACAGAAACCAACAAGAAAACAGCCTGAACTACACTTGCACTAACATTACAGCATCAACCAGATATGGTCACAAGCAAATGCTTCAAAATCCTAAACCTGGAAAACAGAGAAAGTAGAAAATAATCATTACAGCATAAACAGGTTATTATATAAATTTTTAAGTGGTACATAATTGCTATGATTTGATTTGATTTAAAATAATTAATCTTACAAAATTTTCAGTGAAATAGCAAATGGATAAGGAAATAAGCCAGTGTCCAGGTGGCAAGTAAATTTATGAGTTTAATTGACGAGTTTATGAGTTTATTCATTTAAGTTTAATGAATCAGCTTCACATTTGTTCTGAATTACTCAAATTCTGTAAAATTACTTAACTTTCTCCATGAAAATTTAAAAAAAAAATATTAAGAAGTATTTTGCAGACAGGAGAGGACATCAGATGCCCAGAAGTGCAGTTACAGGCACGTGCTGGGACCACCTCAGGCCCTCTGCAAGGGCAGCCAGCACTCTGAGCTGCTGAGCCACCCGTCCAGCACTCTGAGCTGCTGAGCCATCCGTCCAGCGCTCTGAGCTGCTGAGCCACCCGTCCAGCTCCCCACGAATCACTGATTACAGAAACAGCACAAACTGGCCCCACACTCCCACACACTTTGCATCCACAAAATTTGAGAGCTTACGCATTCTTTCGCTCCAAATTCTGAAGATTCCCCTTCAGATTATTATATGCAGACGCTCGAGACTTCAGGTCATTATCAATCTGAGTTACTCCCTTCAAAAGAAGAAAAACAGGCGAGCGTTTCCAAGGTTTGCCTCTACTAGTACAATTTAAATAGCTTCTAGGAGCATGTGATTACACTAAAAGTACAGCTTTAAAAGCAAATTTAAAAAAATAAGAAACTTTGTTTTTAACAAAATTTCATAGGACTCTTTTACACTGTATTAGTCCGTGTACTCAACTGCTAGTGTCACATTAATTCTTCAACCAAGTAAAAGCACCAGGCCCACGAGATTCGAAGATTACTAATTAAAGACCTCGAGGCCAGATGTGGTAGCACATGCCTTTAATCCCAGCACTCAAGAGGCAGAAGCAGAAGGTTCTCTGTGAGCTTGAGGCCAGCCTGGTCTACAGAGTGAGTTCTAGGACAGCCAGAACTACATAGAGACCTTGTCTCAAAAAACAGAGGAAAATCTTAAAAAGCATTTCATAGCTATAACATACAAACACACACACACACACACACTTCACATACATACCACATGTATACAATATATAATTTAAACAAATTTTCTGTAAATCAGTGTGTCCCACTTGCCTCAATTTTTGTCTTACCTTGGCAATTATTTCAGAAATGTTCTTCAGAGATTGCTTGATTGGGTATTTGGCCATATCCCACTGGAACCTTGTTATGTAAGTAACCAAGTCAACTGAAATGAGGTAATAAATTAATTACTGAAGAGAAGTTGTAGTATTTTTTGTCTTGGAACTCACTCTATAGACCAGGTTGGCCTCAAACTTAGAGATCCATCTGCCTCTGAGTCCTGAGTGCTGGGACTAAAGGTGCAAGCCACTACATCGGTCTGTTTTGTTGCTGGCCTTTTAAAAAGATTTATTTATTATGCGAACAGTGTTCTGCCTGCATGTACGCCTGCAGGCCAGAAGAGGACAACAGACCCCATCACAGATGGCTGTGAGCCATCATGTGGTTGCTGGGAATCGAACTCAGGACTCTGGAAGAGCAGCCAGGGCTCTTTTTAACATAGGCAAAGATAAAATAAATGTGAATGTGATTAGAAGAACAATGAAATCAAGACTTATTTTATGTTTTAGTCACGTCTCTGAGGTGGAGGGGCAGGTATGTACAGACGAGTGCACATGCCCGCAGAGGCCAGAGAAGATTCCTGAAGTTACAAGCTGTGAGTCATCCACTGCGTGTGCAAAGAGCGGAACTCAGCTCCTCTGGGAGAGCAGTGCGTGCTCTTAACCTCTGAGCCATTGTCCAGCCCCACAACACTACATTTTTTTTTTAAAGTAGTATTATTGGTTGTGGTGGTACACACCTTTAATCCTAGGTAGAGGCAGGAGAACCTCTGTGAGTTCAAGTCCAACCTAGTTTACTTAACAATTCTAGACCAGCCAGGGCTACACAGTGAGACCCTGTCCCAAAATTAATTAAATAAATAAAATCAACAATAATGAGATCAAAGTATTCTTTATTAAGCCATCATTACACAACAGGCTCAGTACAGGTTATTAACTACAGATACATACGTTAGTCTACTTTATGGGCACTAAGAAAAGCAGCATTTGGAGGGGAAAGAGGCACTGCCCTGTAATAAATCAATCATTCTACGATGTAGAAAACAGGAGCATCTGACTGCAGTGATGCTCAGATGCTGTAAGTCGCCTTACACTACATCCTGTGTCACCTAAGAGTGACAAGAGGTGACGTTGCAGGGCACCGATGTGACTGGCAGTATCACCAGCAGCAGCCTCACGGCCTCCTGGTAAAGGAGCACCCTCACCTGTGGGCTTCTGGTCCCGCTCACATTATACACTAACGACTGTAAGCCATCGAGGAGCAGCTCACCTCCACTGGCCAGCAGGTTCTCCTGAACCTTATCTTTACTGTCCTCCAACACGTCAGCCATGTACTGAGCCACTTTCTTCACCACGCTAGGAAGTTAAAAAATAATCATTTTTAGGAAAAAAAAAAGCTATAAAATAACTGTCACACTAGGACATATTATATAATGAATCCTACCTTATAAAACATTTAAAGGATAAAGCGGATCAGGATCTGGTCATAGGTTAAAAACTGACTGCATAACTGTTGTATAGGGACTGAATGCAACGTGTCTCTCAATCTAGAAAGAAGGCCATGCAAACTGGCCGTGGTGGCACATGCGTAATCCTAGCTCTCGCAAGGTGGACGCAAGAGGATCAGCACGTCAAGACCACCTCTGTTGCATGCGGAATTTCAACTCTAAGAGCAACTGGCTTTTTTCCTCCTTGCTTTTTTGTTCTAAAGAGTAAGACCTTGACTCATTTTAGGCCTTTCCCCAACTTGGTTTTATGGCCCAGGGTCTCATTACATAGCCCAGGCTTGACCAGGTAGTCTTTGTGTCTCGGCCTCTCAGATTGGGAAACGGGTGTGTAGCACCGTCCAGTCGTTCACCCCTTCACTGCTCCACACGACTGGGGCTAGCAGGCCTTCCTGCCCTACTATTACAAACTGCCAATACAAGGCCGAGACTATTGACTCCCTCACCGCACCGGCTTCTGTTACTACAGCTCCTCAAACTGGGCACAGTGGTGCACACTGCAGTCCCAGCCTCGGAGGCTGAGGCAACAGGATCAGGCTCAAATGGAAGCCAGGCTGGGCTCAACCAAGAGGCTGCAGAGACCGTCTCAGATAACAAAAACAAACCCTGACGAGGTAAAAGTGAAGTGGTCCAGCCACTTTCAAAATAACTCCTCAGAACAGAACCAAAGAGCCCAACGATTCTACCCCAGGGAGACATGCACTCGCGAGAAATGGAACCAGCACACACAATAAAACACGTAAGTCAAAGAGAATAAACTAATGTGTACCAGTTGATGGATTAATAAAACATGACATATAATGGAGTATTTGATAACAATGACTATAAGGGAATATTGTCTGCTAATAAGAAGAAATGAGCTGAGCATGGTGGTACTCACCTGCAGTCCCAGTGTAGGGAAAGCAGACAGGAGGCCCTTAGGGCTTGCTGGTCGGTGGCTACCAGAGTCTGCAAGCCCCACAGGCTCCACTGAGAGACTCTGTTTCCTGACTGCCATGGGCACCTGCACACACGTGTGCCTCCATGAACATGCTCTCACACCCCATGTACACACAGATGCACATGTGCACACACACAAATATACACAAGACATTGACATATGAAAAAAGAATCATCCACATAGCACAGAGTACACAGTGTCTGGGAAGACTCTCCAGAGACCCGGACGCTGACAACAGAATCTCACTTCGTCCAATCCCACAACGCAGACACCTTACCCTTCTACGAATGCATCCAGTTTAGCCAGTTCATCCGACAAGCCAACCAAGACATCCAACGTGCCAACCTAGAAGGGAAAGTCAACTTAGCCGTCAGCATCCATCGCTGCCACTCTTTAACTGAAGGTCTGCTATGTAACCAAGGTGAACCTCAGGCTCCATCCCTGGTCTCCCCAGTGCTGGGAGCATAGGCTCCCAGCACCCTATCTGGCTCCCACCCCTGAAGAGGGGAGGGGCTGTTTCTGTTTTGCTTTGAGGCAGGATCCCTTCTAGTCCCTGTGGCCAAGGCTGGCCTTGAACTCCTGCTGACTGAGTGCAGGGATTAGGCTCGCACCAGTCCTCCCAGTTCCACACCCCTTTACCTTTAAAAACAAACAAAAACTAGATGATATATCTTTATTTGAAGGGGCCACAAACCTTACATTCTCCAGTTTTATTTCATAAAATACAGCAAAAAAAAAAAAAAGAAAGAAAGAAAAGAAAAGATTGTGGGACATTTAAGTGCATTTGTATGTATGAGTTAATTCTCTAAGCAGAAAGCACCACTCATGAAAACTCGGCACTTAACAAGCAGGCCTGTGCTTGTTACACAGGCCGGGACAGCGGTGATGTGAAGTCCTGCTTTACAACAGGGCCAGGACGGGCCTGGGCGTCCATCAGGGCCTGTTGTGGACTCTGTATGCATAATTGGGTGCCGAAGATCATGCTTTAGAAGTACAATGCTGGTAGCCTGGCTGGTGGCGCACGCCTTTAATACCAGCACTTAGGAAGCAGAGGCAGGTGAATCTCGGTGAGTTCAAGGCCAGTCAGATCTACAAAGCAAAGCGAGCTTCAGCACAGCTAAGGCTACACAGAGAAACCCTACCTCAAAAAACCAAAAACAAGTGAAGTGCCGCCTTCACACAAGTTCAGGTAACATTCTGGCAGTCTGCTAGACCATGGCTAGACCATGGCTCTTAAGCAAATGTTAAAAATATTCACCGGGCGGTGGTGGCGCACGCCTTTAATCCCAGCACTCGGGAGGCAGAGACAGGAGGATCTTTGTGAGTTCGAGACCAGCCTGGTCTACAAGAGCTAGTTCCAGGGCAGGCTCCAAAGCTACAGAGAAACCCTGACTTAAAAAAACAATAAAAAAAAAATTCAGTGGAGTAAATAATGTCTAACTAGGCACTATGGTGACAGACTATAAACAATAACAGAAATATTCCTGCGATATTTAAAAATAAATACTAAGACTTTTCTCTCCTGAAAATCCCATGTGATGTAGTACCAAGGCATCCTATAACTCCGAGAAACAGGGGAGTGGGACGTGACTCCAGTGACTTCCGTGTGACATCCAGAGACCAGGATCCACTCTAAATCACTCAACAGCCAAGGAGGAATGACTTTACTTCTCAAGGAACCTAGACGTTCACTTCTGACAGGACAAAGCCTGCCCTCCCCGGGCTCCCCAACTGCAGTTTTCTGCACAGTGCAGGCGCACCTTTAAGTCAGGAATGTTGAACTTGGAAGAAACCGCGAGGTTATTGTTCTTAGTAGTTGCTGCGTGGAGTTTCTCCCATGTTTGCTGACAGGTTTTCTCCCCAGGAGCAGATATGAGCCAGAACTCCGTCATGTTTGTTGCCTCTTTGGAAAGCAGCGGAGAAGCTGTAAGTCAAAGCAGCCTCACATCAGTCGGGATCTAACCGGTGTCAGTGCTCCGGGGACTCCGAGAGGGGAGGGGAGGGGGCATGCATTCGAGGGGAAATTGGTACCCTGGCCCTCTTTCCTTCACCTCTGCTTTGCTCTAGGGTGTCAATGTTTTGCCCAAGCTGGCCTCAAACTCTGGCTCTCCAAGGCTAACTCTGACAAGAGCACATCACCTGAGCTCTGCCGCTTCTGTCCAGTGTGAGCCAGTACATGTCCATCTCGCCACCCTATACCATTTTGGCCTGTGACATCCCAAAGACTCCCAGAAACAATGAAGACCTTATTTTCCATCTATAAATAACACACGCCTTTCTCCTCCACTGAGCTTTTACCAGGATAAAAGGAAATAACGTCACAAATCTTTGTCCACACAGCAGAGCAGCGTCTGGGAAAATCAGAAAGCTCTCTAAGTCTCGCTTTGAACCGGAGTCCTTTAGGGCGATGAGAAGACGGCAGAGTGGCCTTTGCATCTGGTACTAAAACACACAGGTCTCCACGCTGCCACGTCCGTCCTCACGATAACCCCGAGAAGCTCACAGCTTAGTCGTGTACCTGAGGGCACAGCACACAACTGGGAGCCGGGTCTAGCCTGGACTCAGAAGGCTGCGTCCTCTAAGGGCTCTCTCCTGTGCTGGGCCACAGAGGAATGCTAGCATGTGCATGTCTGCACTCAGGCGTGCCACTGCACGTGTGTGGAGGTTGGAGACCTGACTGTGGGAGTTGCTTTATTTGCTGAGGCAGTGTCTCCGGTTCCTGTTGTGCTGTGCGCTCTGGAGAGCCCTCCGTCTCCACCTCACCACAGGAGCTGTGACCACAGGCTGCCCTGGCTGGGCAGGGGCTTGTGCAGCTGGTACTCTCACCCACTTCACACCTTCCTGGCCCTGTATTTCTTCAATATTGTTGAATGAATAATCTTGAGGATTACATGATAAATTAATAGATAAAATGAATTACAGTTGCTTATCTACTTTCCCTTTTTCTGCTCTTGATCTAATCTACACACGATTAAATATACCCATCTTAAGGTTTCATCAAATCCTGAGCCATATATGGACCTGTTAAACCACTGCCAACACCAAAATTAATAATCGTAGTGACTCATGCTTTTAGCCCCCCAAACAAGGAAGGCAGAGGCAGGAAGAGTTCTTTGAATTTCAGGCTAGTCAGGACTACATTAAGATCCTGTCTCCAAACAAAACAAAACAAAGAAAAATGTATTTTTTAATTCAGGAGGGGTGATTCACTTGAGAGGCTGAAACAGGATTACCAGGAGTTCAAGGCTGAGTGAGTTACACAGCAAGACCCTGTCCAAACTCAAAGACAAAGGCACTCAGAACTACCTACACTGTCTCCTTAAACCTCGCCCGTCCTACCCGTCCTACTCCACTGTCAGCCCGGGCACACAACTCCACTGCTGCTGGAAGCATGAGATGTGCTCCGCGGGCCCGGCTTCTGCAGCTGCAAACGCTCCTGCACCGCTCGGTACGCCACTGCGTGCCTCCACAGGCTCTGCTCACCTGCAGATGGACACTTTATGAACAGAGAATTCTGTGAAATCGTGTTTGCATTTATCTTGGGATAACGTTGCAGAAATGAACTTTCGGGGAGCGGTGTTGTTACAGGGTTTCTCTGGGTAGCCCTGGCTGTCCGGAAACTCACACTATAGACCAGACTGCCTCTGGCTCCCGAGTTCTGGGTTTAGAACTCAGTGAGCCACCACTGCCAGCCAGACTGCACTTTCTAAACAGATCACTATGGTCTCTTTGACCCCAGAGCAGCTGCCAAATCGTTTTCCAGCAAGAGAGCATGTCCTGTTCTCCACCGCTAAAGTGCTCAAGCTCCGTCGTCTCGCCTGCTCTGTCTTCAGCCACCAGTGTCCTGCATTCCCACAATGCACTCCCATGAGGTGTGATGAAATTCGGCATCTTTTCACATTACCTTCTCTTACAGTTCCTTTTTAAATTACTTACTAACATATTTGTACATGTGTGTGTGTGTGTGTAGGGGCCAGAGGGCAGTCCTAGGTGTGCTCCTCCAACATCCACCACCCCTCTCTGAGACAGGGTCTCTCACTGGCCTTCAGCATACCTAGCAGGCTAGGCTGGCTGGCCAGTGAGCCCCACGGATCCACCTGTCTCAGCTTCACCAGCGTTGGGATTACAAGCACCAACAGGCACACCTGGTCTTTTTCTATTGTTTTTTTATGAGTCCTGAGATTGAATTGAGGCCCTCATGCTTGCACAACAAACATTTTACTGATGGA
>JAQHUG010000057.1:2949040-2969228 GCA_028555095.1 Dicrostonyx torquatus | reverse complement strand
GAGGTCGTGGTCTTACCAGGAAAGATTCAGCATGTCTGACTCTGGCGATTTCACAGCGGGCTCTCACACTTCCCTTCTTCCCAGCCTTACCTCCTGTCTATTCCGCCCACCTAAGGGGCTGCCCTATCAAAAGGCCAAGGCAGTTTCTTTATTAACCAATGAAAGCAACCCAAATACAGAAGGACCCTCTTCCACCAGCCCTCTCTTCCTTCATTGGCAGGAGGAACTGCAAACTTGAGGCCACCTTGGGCTATGAAATCTACCTCCTGTTGTGGATCTAGGTCTCAGCCTTATAATGAGAACTTATCTCACAGTAATTAAAAATATACAAAACAGAAAAACAAAGCAACAGTCCTTTACTGGGAGAGTTACAAGCTGAGTTGTGTCTGTGTGTCTGTCTTCAGTGCACGTATGAGGGTTAGAGCACGTGCCTTGCACCCACATGGCCGCTCATGTAACTCCAGTTCTGAAGGATCCCACAGCCTCTTCTGGCTTCTGTAGGGACCAGACATGCATACGGCACATGGTCATACATGCAAGCAAGAGATTCACCTTACACATAAAACAACGAAATGAAAAAATCACAAAAGAAGTAAAGCAAGTAGCTCACCTCTATGCATCTTGGTGTTATAAAACATGGGGAAATTAAAGCTGTGTAATTGTTTGGTTGGAAACTCCAGCTCACCCCTGCAAGATCCAGAAAATCTTATTCCCCTCTCTCTCTCCAAACCCCGCCCATGCAGAGAGTCTCTGAACAAAGGGCAGCTTCCTCCCCTGAAGCCACCAGCTGCCCAAGTCCCTGCCCAAAGTGCTCAGCTTTTGCCCATGCGTGGGCACAAGCCCAGCTTGGAGAGGTCACATCATCATGCCTCGCCTACAGCCTATAAAGTCTTCCTGCTCTCATTGTGGGCAAGGTTTCTTGGGCCTCCATCTCTGGGACTGGAGAACCCACCCCAGAGTTACTTTGCTCAAATAAACCTGTTGTTATAACTTTTCAAACAGGCTTCATCCGGTTTACTACATCGGTGGAAGAACCTCTTATTGGAGGTTGCGGGGCGGGGGAGGGGAGTGGGGGGGCACAGAAAACCTATTAGTAATAACATCCTCCTGTTGTGGATGAGGGACATAGATGGTTTTAGGGCACACAGGGAGTACTCATTTCTCACTGTTAGCTAGTGTTACTACTGAGATAAAGCCACTGAATGTCCCCTGTGCATATGGAGTGATAGCCACATAGAAACATGTGATTCTATGTTTACCCTCTGCACAGTCGTCTTCCTCTTGCTGGTTTTGAGTATCTTCTTTTCCCAAGGACTAAGCTCTATGATATAGAGTTATAGCGCCCGAGTGTCATAAGGTAGACACACACACACACACTTGGCTGTTTGAGACAGGGTCTTTCTATATAGCCCTACCTGGCCTGGAACTTGTTATCAAGAATTTATGGCAACCCTGCCTCTGCCTGCTTAGTGCTACCATGCCTATAATCTCTCTTCCCCACTGTAAGGCGCCTCGGCGCCACCGTGTTGTGAGCTCGCTGGCTCGGAGCCAAAGCGCCATTTGCCATTTCTCTCCTGACAACTGCACATGTGCGTACTTGTATAGGGCATCGTATAAATCGACCAATCCGGTCATCACACGATTGTGCCACTTTGGCCTGAGTCTATCAGGCGATGACAACTCAGGGCTTTGTTTGGCACTGCTTATAAGTGAGCCGCGCCTGGGATCGGGGTCCTTCTGCCTTTCCTATCCTCAAGACTGTGTGTCCCAATAAAGTGCGTTCTGAGAAGAATCCTGTTGTGGTCGTCTCTTGCGCTGGCGGACACAGTGTGCCCCACCCCACACCCTCCCTTTTTCAAGTCTTGATATGTAGGCCTCCCAATTGGTCTGGAACTTATTATGTAGTCCAGGCTAGCCTTGTCTGGAATTTACCATATAGTTCAGGCTAGCCTTGTCTTAGCCTCCAAAGTATTGGGATTACAGGAAGAGTCATCTAACTTAATATTCTGTCTGTCTGTCTGTTTTAAGACAGGGTCTCTTGTAGCCCAGGTTGCCATAAAACTCACTAGCAGACTTCCCTTGAATTCTTGAACCACCTACTTCTATCTTCCCAATGCTAGAACTATGGACACGCCGTCACATCTGGCATGGTCTTTTAAAGCAGCTGCCTTACCTAAGTTCTCGACTGTGACTTTCATTAGTTAAAATAAACCCAGGAAAGGGGACTGCAGCTAACAGTTTGTGAAGTGCTTCCATGTATTCAGGAAGCCCAGGGTCAGTCTCTAGGACCCCATAAAGCACGTGACTGTAATCCCAGCACTCGAGAGCCGGAAGTAGAAGGATCAGGAAAATCAAGGTCATTCGCAAGTACTAGGAAGTAAGATCAGCCTTATAAGAAAGGAAACAAAACCAAAATCCTCCTGATTTAGTTGGCTGTGGAGCTCATCTTTGTAGTCCTTATGCTTGGGAGCCTGAAGCAAGAGGATTGCCTGAAGCTTTTGGCTAGCCTGTGCTACAGTGAGCCCTCTGTTTCTAAAAATGAACCCTGCCCCTCCCAACATTTGTGTTTTTTGACAAGAAACTGTGAAGTCCCACAGAGATCTGGAAATGCCCAGAACTGAATTCACCTCTAAATCCTCCAGGAATTTACTCTTCTACTTTATTATCTATGCACATTACACACTAAAGAGAGAATTGCCCCAGGCTAGACCATGGCTATCTGCCTCCCAGAAGACCCAGGTTCCGTTCCCAGCACCCTTGTTAGCTCACCAGCACATACACTAACTCCACATGTCTGAGACTGGATACCCTATTCTGACTTCTGTGGGCCCCTGCATACATGTGGTGTCATATATGTACTCAGGCACGCACATATGACATGAAACAAGAAAATCAATCTTAAAAAAGAACACTGCTCTAACTATATGAAATTTAAGCTTACCTGTGTGCCAAGGATCTTGGGACCGAGCCACTTCAGATGTGTGAAGTGACCTGGTTCTCTTTCCATTGCCACCAGCCTGCAAAGAACTTTCTGTGGAAGCACTGAGATCTAGAGTTTCTCTCATTCAAAGTTCAGGCTATGCTTCTGCCGCCCTCTGAGCAGACCGACAGAAGAGGCTTGATGAGACTGAGTGGCAGAAAAGGACAGCGGTGTCTGTGGACAGTCTCAAGGGCAAAGCGGGGTTCTGTGCCAGAAAGTTCTGAGAACAATGTGCTGTGTGGTTCAGCCACCTTTCCCATGGGTGGACTCAGAGAAAACATCTGGCTGCCGTGAAGAGACTAGGAGTGTCCTAGTGTCCCTAGGGCCCCTTTGGCCTTGGAGCACTCACTTCAGCTTAACCCAGGAGGTCTCTGGGATGGTAAGGTTGAGGCTAGCCTGTGCTACACGAGACTGCTGTGGAATGTTCTTTTAAGATGTGTTACATTCTTTTATGCTGTGGAACATCTGCCTAATGTTAAGATGTGTTGCATTTGTTTAACTCTGTGAAGCTGTGCTACTTTGCCTGCCTAAAACACCTGATTGGTCTGATGAAGAACTGAACGGTCAATAGTAAGGCAGGAGAAGGACAGGCAGGGCAGCCAGGTAGGGAGAATCAATAGGAGGAGAAATCTAAGCTCCAGAGAAGAAGAAGAGTGGGAAAAGGAGGAGAGGAAGACACCAGTGACCAGCCACCCAGCCATCCAGTCACCCAGCCACACAACCACACAGCACACAGACAGCAATGGACTAAGAAGGAACGAGAGGTATATAGAATAGAGAAAGCTAAAAGCCCAGAGGCGAAAGATAGACAGAACAATTTAAGAAACCAGCTACAAAGCAGCTAGGCTATGGCATTCATAAGTAAGAATAAATCTCCATTTATTTATTTGGGAGCTGAGAAGCAGGCCCCAAAGAATATTTTAAAAAAAACAAACAAACAAACAAAAAACAAATGCATGAGACCGTGTCTTTAAAAATATTGTCTTAACAACAGGGATGGACTAGAGAGATGACTCAGTGGTTAAGAGCACAAACCACTCTTCCGAAGGACCCAAGTTCTAGTCCCAGCACCCACATGGCAGCTTACTGTTGTCTGCAACTCCAGTTCCAGATCCGACACCCTCAAAAGACATTACCAAGAAGGTCTAGAGAAATGGTTTAGCACTTGTACAACCTCAGAAACCTGAGTCAGACTCCCAGGACTCACGTAACAGCCAGAGATGCTGTAATCCCAGCATCGGGGAGGCAAGAGGGTCCCCTGGGGTTTGTTGGCCGGCCAGTCTAGCCAAATCAAATCACTACCCTCCGGGTTCGAAAAGAAGTTGATGCCTGGGGGAAGGCACTCAACATTGACCTCTGGCCTCCACATACATGTTTACACGTGTGTACATACAGACAAACATGTATTCATGAACATGTAAACACACACAAACGAAAATCAGCAAGAAGATTTCTTTAGCAAGAAGAAAATCAGCAAGAAACCTGAACCTGAATTTGATCCCCAGAACCCACACGGTGGAAGGGAAGAACCAACTCCCTCAAATCATCCTTTGACCTCCACGCATGTGATGTGGGTGCCCAAACTCATACAACACAAATAAATACACATGTGATAAAAATGTTTACAGAAAAGAAAACCCAAACCAGGTGTGGCAGTGTCCTGCATAGAGTCCCAGAATTCTGGAGGCAGAGGCAGAAGGATCAGCTATGAAATCGAAGCCAGCCTGGGCTCCATAAATACCTGTTTCAGGAAGAAAGGCTTGGGTGTCTTCTCTGGGATCTTGTCTCTCTTGTTTACCTCTGCGGTGCCGGTGAATCTGCCTGTGACTTCCTGACGTGCCATCCCAGCTGCACAAAATGTCCCCATGTGTTTGGTCACCCTGAAAATGTCATTCTTTCAGGATATGACTCAGGTGCCATCTCATCACTGTAACCCAGAATGGCCTCTCTTCTTGCCACCTAATCCTGGTCCCAGGCACGCACTCCATGGTCCTTCAGCTGTGAACTAGTTAGCATTATCTCTACACGTGTCTTGGACAGGGTCTCATGTAGCTAAGCTGACCTTGAATTCATAGCAATCCTCCTGTCTCAGCCTCCAAAGTGTTGGGGATATAGGCATGTGCTACCGTGGCTGGGCTATGTGTGTATTTCATCAGCTTCAGCTTCCAGGGGACAGGATGCCCCGTGCATCCTTCTGTATTTCCAGCAAACAGGGGACGGTGTTCTAAGTGGACGGACAGTTTGTTCTGAATTGGATCCTCAAGGCCGGCTGTATGGAACAATTGCTGGGGTACCCAGAGGTGAAATACGCCTTCCAGAACTCTGCTACCTTGGCTCTGTCCCTGTCTAAACAGCAATGTCGTTTGAACACGACACTTGGCACTCTCCCTGATCAAGTAATGATTGAGTTTACACGTAGCCAGATAAATCCTTAGAATTTTGTGTGTGTGTGTGTGTGTGTGTGTGTGTGTGTGTGTTTAAATACTGGAAGAAGCTGTGACCTTAAACTAAGGTACAAGGAAGGTCTGGCTCCCCAGGGGAATGCCTTGGAAGGCGGGACATGCAACTTCCTTTTATTAGTAACAGAGCAGCGAAATACTGTAGCAATTTACAAAGGCTGTAGGTTTAGTCTTGCAACAGTTTACAAGGTCATTGCCCTAGCCCACAGAGAGGCATACCATGGGAAAACCACACTGCTCTCCCAGCTGGAGCTGAAGCCGCCATTACTCTACTCCTTGGAGTTTCCCCGCAGTCAGTCTGTCCACACAGAGTTGCTGGGGGCCCCCACCTTTTTTATGTCTATCAGCACAACTCAGTGGCATTGAGTACCTTCCTAGTGCTCTCCACCACTGTCCACTCCAGAACATGTCCACCATCCCAAACAGAGATGATACTCTCTAACAGTAACTCTCCATCCCTTCAGCCCCTATTAACACCTACCTTCTGACTCTGAGTTTACCTGCTGTGGGCACTTCATATGCTTGCCCCTTCATGCCTGTGTTATTTCCCTTTCTACAATGGTCTTAACATTCACCCCTTTGTAGCACTTATCAGTATTTCATGCTTGCTTACAGCCAATGCTATCCCATCATGTGTGTAGACCATATGTACACCGTACAGCCAACACTATCCCATTGTGTGTGTGCTATATGTACACCATATGGTCAGTGCTATCCCATCATGTGTGTAGACCATGTGTACACCGTACAGACAATACTATCCCATTGTGTGTGTGCTATATGTACACCATATAGTCAGTGCTATCCCATCATGTGTGTAGACCATGTGTACAACATACAGCCAACACTATCCCATTGTGTGTGTGCTATATGTACACCATATAGNTATAGTCAGTGCTATCCCATCATGTGTGTAGACCATGTGTACAACATACAGCCAACACTATCCCATTGTGTGTGTGCTATATGTACACCATATAGCCAGTGCTATCCCATCATGTGTGTAGACCATGTGTACACCGTACAGACAATACTATCCCATTGTGTGTATACTATGTGTACACTATAAGCCAATGCTGTCCCATTGTGTGTATACCATATAGTCAATACTATCCCATTGTGTGTGAATACCATGTGTACACTGTACAGCCAATACTATTCCATTGTGTACCCCGTGTCTCATCAATTTTGTCTTCTACTGGGGCATTTCAGTGATTTCAACCTTCGGGCTATTGTAAGAGGTTCTGAATCCCTGATTTCAATTCTATCAGCTATAAACCTACAGGCAGAATTATAGAATCATATGATAATTCAGTTCAACTTTATGAGAAATAACCAGACTCTTTCACAGGGGCTCCATCAGTTTGCATTCCCACCAGGTTTCAGTTCAAGGCTTCAGCTTCCCCACATCCTTGTCAACAGTGAATGTGCCAACCTTATGTGTATGTAAGTATGGATTGATGGACAGATGGATATGCCATCCAAATTTGTTCTATGGTTTAGATTTGCCATTCCCTAATGATTACTGACGTTGAATATATTTTAATATGCATCGTGACAGGCTGGCAAGAAAGAAGGAAAACTCAGCATTAAGAGGATGCACCACCAAGTCGGACCCCCTGATAATCCAAGTTTGATACCCAGGAACCCATCTGGTAGAAGCAGAGAACCCTGTGATGCACACACACACACACACGTGCACACTCACAGACACACGTGCACACTCACAGACACACGTGCACACCCACAGACACACACATAGAGACACAGCCACAAGCACACCACAGATAACTGAATGACAACCTTTAATTAAAAAATCTGTGCGTATTTGCCATGTGTGTATCTTCTTAGTAGAAACGACTGCTCAGATTCTTCACACATTTTAAGACAGGATCTCATGTAGCCCAGGCTGGTCTCAAATTGTATGTAGCCCAGGCTGGTCTCAAACTCTTTGTAGCCAAGGAAAAATGACCTTTGGGTCCTCCTGCCCCTCTGCCTTCTGAGTGTGGGCATTACAGGTGTACACCACTACACCCAGTTTTATTCTGTGCCAGGTAGGAAACTCGGTGCCTTGTGCGTGTTAGGCAAGCAATCTGCCAGCTGAGTAGCATCCCTTTCCATCGCCTTTGCCCATCTTTTTTTTTTTTTTTTAATTGTAGAGTTGTTTAAGTTTTTTTAGTATGGAGTTATAGTTCTCTCTCTCTTTTGTGCTCTGTGTATGTGTGTATTTGCGTGTTTATGTGCTTGTGTGTTTGTGGTGTGTTTGTGTGTTTGTATGTGCTGATATATGTGTTGTGCTTGTGTGTTTGTGTGTGTACTTGTTTGTGTGTGTGCTTATGTGTTTGTATGTGCTGATATGTGTGTGCTTATGTGTTTGTGTGCACATATGTGTGCTTGTGTGTTTGTGTGTGCTGATGTGTGTGCACATGTGTGTGCTTGTGTTTTTGTGTGTGTGCTTGTGTTTTTGTGTGTTCTGTGTGTGTGTGCTATGTGTGTTCTATGTGTATGTGCTGCTTGTGTGTTTGTGTGTGCTGATGTGTGTGTTCTCTGTGTGTGTGCGTACACTTGTAGAGGCCAAGAACCAACCTGTCATTACTCCTATTATTATTGGGTGTCTTCCTTGACTGTTCTCCTTCTTACTTTGAGACAGAGATCTTTCATTAAACATCTTTCTGATTCAGCTTGGTGGGATCTGCCCATCCTCGCCCCATCCTTACCCCGTCCACACCCCTGCAGCATTGGTGTTACAGATGTTCATCGCTGCACCTGGCATTTATGTGGGTGCTGGGCATCAGCACGCAGGTTCACAGGCACTTTACCAGCTAAGTCATCTTCCCAGCCCCCTTTACAGATGCAGTTTTTACTTCATTAAAAACTGCGCTTGTATGTGCATGCATGCAGCCATGTGCATACCGCAACACACATAGGGAGATAAGAAGACTGCTCACAGGAGTCAGTTCTCTCCTTCTGTCACACAAATTCTGAGAATCAAACTCAAAATGTCAGGCTTGGTGGCAAGTACCTTGACTGAGTGAGCCATCTCACTGACTCATATATTCTTGTTATTAATCTATTAGATGTATGATTTGTAAGCATTTTGCATGATTTTCTTTCTAAGCAAAAAGAAAATACATCCAAAGAGTAGTAATATAATGTATGGCCATCAGAGCCAGACATGGACTGGCTTGCTTGCGATCCTATCACTTGGGAGGATGGAGTAAGAAGATGAGGAATCTGAGGCCAGCTGTTATACCAGCAAGTTTCAGGCCAATCTGGAACACATAGCAAAATTATAACTTAAAAGGGGCCTGGAGAGTTGGCCCAACAGTTAAGAGCAATTGCTTGGTCCTTCAGTGGACCTGAGTTCAGTTCTCAGCCCTCAACCTTAGGCAGCTCAAAACTGCCAGTAACTCCAGCTGTCCTCAGGGTGCATGTGTGCACACCTTCCAGATGGCCTCAGGGCACACACACACACCTTTTAAAATCTATATTTTTAAAGTCATCAGAGTAAGATGCCCGGCCTTGGAAATCTCAAAGAAACCAGTGTTGCCAGCTGGGAGTCACTTCCTTCCCGTCAGCAGGTTAGCACTACCCACAATCAACCTCCAGCGGCAGGTGCAAGAGTGGGTGCCCAGCGAGGGCAGGCGTGGGAGGAGGCCGAACGGCGTCCCTCGATGAAGAACTGGAGAGGTGGAGGGAATGACCCCCTCGCTGCCCCTCCTGCCCCGCCTGCACCAAGGATGCTGACCGACAAAGCCTATTTTGGCTTTTCCTCCTGGAGATCAGTTAGAGGCACTGGCCTCTCAATTTAGTCTTGTGAGTGCCCAACCCCCACCTGACCTTGTTTCTAATTTCAGATTCATGCAAACTTGTTGAAGACCAGATTTCCTCTTCACTTTGTTTCTGGGGCCTCCCGCCTCTGGGGCTGAAAGAGAAGATGGTGATGAGATGGGCAGGAGCAAGACACCATGCATGCTCCCAAGCCTTCTCCGTGGGGAAGGAGGCAGCGTCAACAGTTCTTATGTGAACTCAAACACATATGTGCTGTTTGTGAACTCTCTTTGAAGCTGGCTATGGTAGAGCCTGGGATCCCCATTATTTATGACTTCTGGGGTCTTGGGGAATTACATCAACTCTCTGTACCTCTTTTTTTTTTTTTTTCACCTGCCAAAGAGTGATGATCTGCATCCGGGTTGAGGTGAGAGTGGATGAGGTAGTTCCAGAAATGGCACATGGGGAGGGCTTCCTAAGCGCCAGCTATTGTTACCCTCCATCTCTTTGATCTCTTCGAATGTTCTTCTCAATCCCTGGAACTGTCATGGCCCGATGACCGACCCCAAATGTGGCCCGCCCCTCTGCTGTTGTTCTACTCTGCGTTTTTCCAGGTAACTGACTACATGTTCTACGAATAGGTGACGATGCTGCCAACATTCATATTTGATAACATCGGAAACAGTCACGGTACTGAGACCCAAAGACAAATGAGGTCCGCAGAGGGCTAAGGAGGACAGCAGCCGCCGGCAACACTACATGAGACTCTTTACAACTAAAATAGTGTCATACTTACCTGGAAACTTGGTATAATTTTGAGGCTGCCGTCAAGAGCCAGGATTAGCAGCAGTCACAGCTACGGTCAAGGCTAACACACACGGGGAGAGCTGGACCAGCGCACTGCTCTCTTGGGTCAGAACCCTGTGGCAGAGCAGTTGAGAGCATGGGCTCTGGAATTCGGCAGCCTAGATCACTATGAACCTGCACATGAGACATGGCCAACTTAGTCCATCTCTTTCAATCCCATCTGTGATAAAAAGAGATGGCATTATTACCTGCTCTGTGCTGCTTCAGAAGGACAAAAAGTTAATACCTGTGCAGGGCATAGAGCACTGTTTGGCTGGATAGTGAGCACTTCTCAAAATGTGTCACAGGATGGTAGCTCAGTGGGACGAGTGTGCTTGTCTACCATGTGTATCAGCAAAGCACACATACACATATACCACAGCACACACACACACACACACACACCACACATACATACACATCACACACACGTACACCACACCACACATACATACACACACATATAACATACCATACCACACACGCATGTACACACTACACACACATACACCACACCACACACCACACACATATAACCCACCACACACACCTACACCACAGCACACACACCTACACCACACACATGTACACACCACACACACCTACACCACACCACACACGCATGTACACACCACACACACCTACACCACACCACACACATGTACACACCACACACAGACACACACATCACACACACCTACACCACACCACACACATACACATACACCACAACACAACACACCACACACACCACACACAGAGGTGAAACACAGCAGTAGAAGAGAAATGTAGCTATCGGAGAGGGACAGATGCACAGGGGGACCCCAGATCTACCAAGCCCGGCTTGTCTGTGTGGTGAAGGAGATGATAACTCTGCGCTGTGCCTCAATGTCGTGCTTGCCTGGAATGACTGGGCTCCTATCACACCGAGCCACCTGCAGCCAGCAGCTCAGGAAGCTGGAGAGAGGGAGGGTAAGGAAAAGCTCTTTCTGGGTTAGTTACTGGAGCTAGCGGTGGGAAGGACACTCATACCACTCAAACCGTTTCTGCAAAAAGCCAGGCTATGTCTGCGTATGACTGAAGCATCTTCAGCACCATTATCTTTGCCCACTAGCCTTTGGCCCAGAGATTACATTAAAATAAATTCTCCATTCGTCATCCACGGCCCGACAGACCACAGTGAGTTCCAGACTCCGTTGCTGGCAGGCAGAAGCCTTGAGTACTTTTATGTTTCTAGCTAGGCACACAGAGTCCACGGCTTGTGACTCTATTCAGTGTCCCCACAGATACCCCCACCAGGTCCTTGGGTTTCATGGCAGTGAACTGCTAATTCTCAGGTTTCAAACGCCTTTTGGTTTGGCATCTTGGCAATGGCTCCCTTCCTGTCTCGCTGGCATTTCCTGGCACCCACTCTTAGTAAACCCTTGAGCTTGCTGCAGCAGCACAGTGCATCAACTGAAAGGGCAGGACTGGAGACTCTGCCGGAGGTCAAACCGGTTCTCCGTCCTGCCGGCTGTGAGTTTGGGCAAATTCTTCCTTGCCTTGCTCTCCTCCTCATCCAAGTGGGGATTGTCTGCCTTTGCCAGCTTAAAGCCGACCCGGCAGAAGTGCGCTAACTCAACCTGAGCTATTATTAGCAGGCAGGGAGGAGCAGGCCCAGGCCTTGCAGCTGCTGCTCTGTACCCCCTTCCTGTGCCCCCTCTTTCGACCCACCAGGTTTAGGAGGGGGATAATTACCAACACGCTGAAATCTGAGTGGAGCTTAGGTAGGTCTAAAATTACAAACTGACGGCTACAAACTAATTCAGCTGTGCAGATTGTAAGGGACCCTGTAGCGGGGTAACTATTATGTGTGTGTGTGTGTGTGTGTGTGTGTGTGTGTGTGTGTGTGTGTGTGTGTGTGTGTGAAGTAATCTGAGCTAGGGGATGAGGGCTGGGGTGAGGAACGTCCCATGGTGTCCACGGAGAATACCACAGAGAATTCCAGAGGCTTGATGATGAGCTCTAAGGGAAAGGAGGCAGTCCAGGTCCTCAGGTTCTGATGACCTATACTGGCCGGGGATGATGAGGGACGGTGCTAGAATCTGTTCTGGGCTTCAGGGAAACCAGACTCCAAACTGTTTATTATTCCCATGTCTGCAAAACAAAACGCAAACCACCCAGCAATGCGCCACCCCACCTCTTCACCCTGGGCAGGCTCACAGAAACAGCTACTACAACAAGAGCCGGGGCTTTAGATGACCTTTTTCGGGGTTGGAATGGGCTCTACCCAGATCCCGGGAAGAAGCAAAACAAAGAGAAAACGGGGCCTTCTGACTCAAAGGAAAATAGGCCTTATCTCTCTGAGGCTAGCCTCCTCCCTTTATGTCTAGCTGAGTTAGTGTCAAATGGAGGCCAGAGAAGGGTCAACTGTCTCACACTTATCTCAGAATCCAGTCCGGGCTTCCCCAGCTGAAAGCAAGGGTTTGGTTCAGGCCGCTCTGCCAATGAAACAGATTTTTCTCTCTGGGGCAATTGGCCAAGAATTCCCCAAAGAAGCCTCTCCATCTAGTGCTGAGTTCCGGCCTAATGGCTTCACGACCACTGGTGCCATGTGACTAAATCCTGAGTTCCAGTTGTCTAATCCCTTCTAGAGCTTTCTGTTGAACGCAAATCTCTTTGACGTATCTCTGTTTTGGCACTGGGAACTGAACTCAAGGCCTGTGTTCACCCCTGATGCCAACACTGTGAGCTCTGCCTTCAGCCGATGCCCCTTAACGTTTAAATGCATGTGTGTATGTGCCCCCAGGAGTTTCCGTGCATTGGATGTGTACAGGATTCATGGAAGGCGAAGAGGGCGTGGGATCTGCCTGGAACAGGCGTCAGTTTATGAGCTGCCCAGCATAGGGACTGAACCGGGGTCCTCCACAAGAGTGAGTTCTCTTAACTACCAACCCATCTCTGCAGCTCCAACCTTTTTTTTTTTTTTTTTTTGTGAGACTAGGCTTTCTATATGTAGCCCAGGCTAGCCTCAACTGTCAGAAAGTGGAAGAGTTATGCCCTTGAATTTCTCATCTTCCTGCCTCCACCTCCCAAGCAAAGGACACCAGGTGGGCACGGCTATATATGGCTGACCCCTGACCTCACTAAGGGCTGTAATCATGAATATGCAGACATTTTACCTGCTCCCTAATCCCTGAACAAACTTGGCATCTAAATCCACCCAGAACAACTTCCCTGCTAAAAAATATCAATAGTTTCTTTAGTGTTGGTCCCCACTAATTAATTAATTCATTTGTTTGTGTGTGTGTTGTTTTGTGTGTCTGTGTGTCTTCCTGTGAGGCCAGAGGTTGACTGCCACGTATCTTCCTCCATCTCTCCCCATCTTATTTCCTTTTTTTTCTCCTTGTTTTCTTTTTTTTACTTTGGTTATTCTTCATGTCTTTCACATGTATCTCTGTCCCATTCATTCCCTTGTCCCTTCGTAACAAGCCTCTGCCCTTGTAACCTCACCCCCAAAACAAAATAAAGAGAAAAAAAGAAAAAGGAAAACTCAGTCTCGCCTTGGAAGCTGTGGCGTGACGGGGAGTCTCACGGCAAACCCTCTTGTCCACACATCTTTCCTTGCAAAGAGTCATTGGTCTGCTTCGAGGCCTCTGGTTTCTGCTACACTATAGATGCTGGGCCCTCTCTGGGGCTTCTCTTGGGTATCCTGCCCCGTGTCATGATATCTTGCAGCTTTGGGTCCGCAGGACTGGTCCCTTTCCTTCACATGCTCGAGCATATCACAGATGGGGTGGATATTGGGATCGGCCAACTCATAGCCCTGGTTCTAGGCCTGGGTATTGCAGAGTTAGTCCTGCCAGCTCTCCCTTGTTCTCACCACCAGGGTGAATTCTCCAGCCCTGCCCTGGAGTTGCGTAGTTCAACTAGTAGGGGATGGGGTCAGTTCTCCTGTTTCCTTGCCCTCAGGGTCAGCTCTCCCAGACCAGCAAGGTGTAAAGGCCACTCTCCAGAGTGCTGCAGCTGGTGAGGGGCAGAGTCAGCTCTCCCACCTGCCACAGGTGAGAAGGAGGGACATTGTCCCACCCAGACCACCATATGTCAGATGAGAGGTGGGGCCAGACCTCCCTCCCTCATTCACTTTCTGGGGGCCGGTTCACCAGCACCCCTGTTAATAGGGTCAGTCCTGCTGTGCTGCCCAGATGAGGTACACGGCCTTCCCCTGGTGCTGCATCTGATAAGGGGGAGAGTCAGCTCCTTTTCTGTCGCAGGCGGCGAGGGGCAGGGCTAAGGCTCACTATTTTCCAAGACAGGGTCTTGCACTGACTCTGGAGCTTACCAGTTTGGCTAGGCTAACTGACCAGCAAGCCTCAGGGATCCTTTAGTCTCTGTGCACCCCAGGACTGGACTGACAAATGCACCTTACAGTGTTTACCTGGGTGCTGGGGATCAGAACTCAGGACCTCATGCTTGCCTGGCAAGACCTCTGCTAGCTGAGCCATCCGCTCAGACCCCCTTCTGTCTATCCCTGTTCAGGGAAAACACATCAGCTCCACCACAAATGTAGTGGAGGGTTCAGAACACCCCGACTTCAATCCTGCAGAGAACGTCCTCCATCAGGCAAAGCTTCTGAGCAGGGCCGGCTGTTCAAGAACATGGAGAGAAGTCTGGAGCCACTCACTGGCTGCTGCTGTTTTCATGTGGGTAACCCTCAGGCCTGCAGAGCCAGTCAGTACCAAGGCAGGGAACACAGCTGCAGTTCACTACAGCACTATGGTTGTTGGCTCTCTGCAGGCCTTTGATGCCATGAAGAGAAGCAGCCACTGGACCCAGCCCTCTCCGAGTAGCCCCCTAAGGTGATCCCAGTGACCCAGAAGTGCTGGATTCAAGACTGGAGCAATCGCCGGGTGGTGGCGCACACCTTTAATCCCAGCACTCGGGAGGCAGAGGCAGGCGGATCTCTGTGAGTTCGAGACCACCCTGGTCTACAAGAGCTAGTTCCAGGACAGACTCCAAAACTACAGAGAAACCCTGTCTCGAAAAACAAAAAAAAAAAAAAAAAGACTGGAGCAATGAAACAAAATGAAGAAGGATGAGTTGATGAGGCCCCGTGAGCACCCAGCCCACAGTGACCGTGTACCATTGCCTGCCAGACCAGGAGGACTAAGACACGAATCTAAACACGCTGAGGGGTCACCTTGTCCACAAGTCCCAGGAAATCAGCCATGCACCCTCCTTAGGAGTAGGGACTTCTCCCTGAGAGGGGTTGGGCTGCACCTGCAGGATTTCCCACCTGGAGGGAAGGTTTGAGACTGCCCTGGCTATAAGCGTCAGAATTAGGAGCTGGGGTTCCCTGAGACTTCTCTAGGGTTACCTACTCTTAACTTTGGACCTATGGGAGAATTTGGGTTTCTGAAGTGAAGTGTGAGACAGCTCACTTCCAGACACACACAGTGCACATTCACACTCATTTACACACATAGTACGCACACACACAAACATACAAACACACACACACACAAACACACACACACACACAAAAAAAAACAGAAAAAAAAAAACCAGTTCTTTAATCTCAGCACTCAGGAGGCAGAGGCAACAGATCTCTGTGAATTTATAGGCCAGCCTGGTCCACAGAGCAAGTCCCAGGACAGCCAGGGCTACACAGAAAAACCCCGTTTTACAAACCAAAAACACAACAAGGAAAGTTCACGTTGTCGATACTGCATAGAGGGACTTCCCTAAATAGACTCTTTTTCAAGAGGTCAGTCTTACACGCCATTCCTTGAAGGAAAGGAGAAAATCCCCACTTAAGTCCCGGCTTGCCCTCTCCACTCTAGGGCTTCTAATCTTTCATTTCTGCCTCCTACACACACACCCCAAAAAGACAATATGCCTTTACCCAGAGCCTGAAAGTCTTGTGATGGTCAGGGAGAAAAGAGGAGCGAGGGAGAGCCTCCAGGCTGCAGAGAAGCCGTGACTAATCGCACTAATGTACTAGCCGCTAGCAATGTTTAGCATGCAGGCAGTGTGCCCTCACCGTAAACGGATTCTCCCCCTTGGAGTATCACAATACCCCAGGGAGGAGGTGCTCCACACCTCCCCATTTCACAACCCATGGCACAGGATGGAGGCCCAAGTAGGACAGTCCTGTAAGACAGCTGTCCAGTGCTGGCATTTTCTTTGTCTTTTCAAATAAGGGCTTGTTTCCTAGGCTGGCTTAGAGCTCACTACGTCACCACAGTCCCCAGTACTCAGACTGCAGGTGTGTGCCCTATGCCCGCTTCTATGTGGTGCCAGGGCTCAAGCCTGGTCTTCAGGTATTCTAGGCAACGCTCTACAAACTGAGCTACGCCCCCAGCTCCCAGGACTGACATTCGAGAGTTGTACGGCTCAGCCAAACCCAAATTCTACCATCGCCGGATGCTGAGCAAGCTGCCTAGAGATCCTGTGCCTCAGTTTCCTTTCTTACAGATTAGAGATCGTATTGGTGCCCTGACTTTAATGTGACACCTGAGACAAGACACAAAGTGCTGGGGACACCATCCATTCTACTTTATGATCCGTGCCCAGCTGCGAGGCCACAGATTCAGGGTTAGACTAGAGCCTAGCCACTAACATCTCTGGCTCCTGGCTGCGCAGGAAGCAAGATTCTAGGGAGCCCAGTGTGATGGGAGTGTGTATCCTCCGCTCACACAGGTCTGGGGTTTCCCTCACAGGAGAGTTGGGCTGCAGCTCACACAGCCTCCGACACGTCTAGAACAAATAAACAGAGACAGACTGTAGGTTCCCATCTGTCATGTGTCTCTGTGATCCCCAGGTTTTGTGACACAAACCCGTCTCAGAGAGGCAGTTCTGAGAGGCTTTGCTGGAGTCCTCGGACCTGATGTCCTGCCAGGCACTGGTGTCCGCCTCTTTCTCCAGCCTGGCCTTTTGGACACCACTCTCTTCCTTACACAAGTCAATGAGCTCTTTCTTCGGCCCGGCCATGCATCAGCTAAGCAGGACAGGGGCTTGGCTCACCCTCTCCAACCAGTGAGACTGCCGGATTCCTGTCCCCAGTGAGAATTCCTGCCCCGCTGCTGGTACCCTCATCCTGGTTGGCAGAGAGATTTCTGAGATTGGAGCTAAACCCGACTCTCCAAGACCCACACTCTCCAGTAAGCAGTTCCTCCTGAGTTTTAGGGAAGTAGGCCCAGAATGTAAATTCATGTCGCTGCTTAAAGCTGTCTGCCTTCATGTCTTCATAGCCGACTTCTGTCTTACAAGCTATTAGGAAACTCCTTGTCTACACCTGTTGTCCTGGCATGGTTTTAAAAATTGTTCTCTTGGGGGCTGGAGAGATGGCTCAGAGGTTAAGAGCATTACCTGTTCTTCCTAAAGGTCCTGAGTTCAATTCCCAGCAACCACATGGTGGCTCACAACCATCTATAATGAGGTCTGGTGCCCTCTTCTGGCCTGCAGGCATACACACAGACAGAATATTGTATACTAAATAAATAAATAAATAATTTTTTTAAAAAAAAAATTGTTTTCTTAGCTGGGCAGTGGTGGCACCCGCCTTCAATCCCAGCACAGGCAAGGCAAACAGATCTCTGAGTTCAAGGCCAGCCTGGTCTACAGAACAAGTTCCAGGACAGGCTCCAAAGTTACAGAAAAACACTGTCTCAGAAAAAAAAAAAATTGTCTCCTTACTTTTTTTGTTTGTTTGAGATAGGGTTTCATGGCCTCAGCTAGCACTGAATTCCTGATCCTCCTGTCTTCATCTCCCGGATGCTTGGGAACAGGGTTTCTTTCTTCTCTATACTGCCCTGATTTGGGCAATAACCTAGTGGAGCTTCCTACTTTTACTGTATTTGGTCCATGTCAAGGTGCACTTGGGAGAAGGAAAAAAGGTCAACTTGGTTTCTGGGTGCTGTATTTCCTAGTTGAGTTAACCAAAGGCAGAGGTCTGCTTAGGGAAGCTTGGAGGAACTGCTGCAGGTTTGCTCGTCCAGTCGGACTGGGTAGAGGGGGCAAACGGGGTAAGGAAGGAAAGACCAGATGAGCTGAACTATGAAAAGACTTGAGCGGAGTACGATGGCTTGCATCTGTAGTAGCAGCACCTGGGAGGCAGAAGCAGGAGGATGGCCGTGAGCTCCACAGCATCCTACATCACACTGTGAGTTCCAGGTCAACCCTGGCCCAAAGAGTGAGGCCTTATCGCGAAAGAAAATAGACATAAGACTTACGCCTTGCAAAAGGTATTGCTTTAAAATGTTTGTTTATTATTCACTACCGCTCCTATTATTATTGGGGGTGTGTGTGCAAGTGCGTACACGTATGTGCGCATGCTACACACCAGAGGACACATTTTGGAAGTTGGTTCTCTCCTTCCGCCATTGGTTCTCTTCAAACTTGGGTCTTTGGGCTTGTTCAGGAGGCGAGTTTCCCACTGAACCATCTCACAAGACAAAATATCTATCTCTGTGAGGATCACACGAGAATAAAGTTTGGAAGACATTCTTACTTACAATTATGGGGACTAGGTCTGGGAAATAAATCCACAGATGGAATATTTCACTTATGAAACCAAAATGAGAAGCATGACCAAGAGACACTAAGAAAATAAATAACACGCACACAACAGTTCTTCCGAGTGAGGACAAGGGGGTCAGAAAGTTAACTGTTTTTCCTCAGATCTGCCTTGATTCTCGTTTCTCCACTAAGACCAAAACTCAAATCATGCCTCGACCTTAAAGGCCTCACAGTATAGGATGCAGGGAGTTTAGAGAGGGTGGGAAAGGAAGGGTTTTATCCTCACAAACTGATGGCACGAAATTCCCAAAAATGTTCTCTCTAGATGGTAACAGTCAGAGAAACATGTCTTTTGGGGAGGCTTTTAAACACGAGGCTACGTGGCCTCACATTTCTTGCTTTTCGTCTGCGGCATCATAGACTCAGATGGACAGAGCTCTTAGCCCTGCTGTGCCAAGTCTCTGAGGACACTGGGAGGCTGGAGTTTGTCCTTGAGTTTGATTCCTCAAAGTTTAAACATCTTTCTTGGCAGAGAAGCGCCTCATCTGTCCAAGATAGGGAACATAAATATTCGAGTTTTCAGAGCAAACCTGGCTTCGAGAAGTCGAGTCACGCCGGCCAGTGTGACACTCTGCTTCAGTCACTGCTGCGGGTGAGCCGGGACTCAGTCCAGGCTCTGCAGCCGCTCCCTCCATGACCTTGGACAGGGAATTCTTTCTCTGTGTCTGGGATTCTTTTAAACCACGAGCTGTACAAAGCCCACATCACATGATACTAAAATTAAGTGCTTCTTGTTGTGTAAAAGCTGGACTCATTGCATGTATTTCTAATCCTGTTAGCAATCCCATAACACACAAATTACACATAAATACAGTTAGCCTCAGAAAACATAAGACGCACACTATCACTCAGCAAGACAGTAAACGAGGTTAGAAATATGTACGTAAAAAAGCACTCTGTGGCCTACGTGTGCTGGCAATACAATTTGTGCTCAATAAATATTTCATTTAAAAAATTTCAAGTATGTGAATGTTTTGCCTGTGTGTATTAAGGATGCCTACCACTAAGCTACATCTCCAGCCCTGTAATGATATTATTTCACGATTTTTTTTTACTCTAAGATAAACATATGTTTAGGATAAAATGTAAAATACTTGTTTTGCTTTGAGACAGCATCTTGCTATGTAGATCTGGCTGACCTAAAATTCACCACGGGCCTTGACCGTAAGGCAGTTCTCCTTTTCTAGCCCCAAAACCCATGTAAAAAAATTGTTCATGTGTAAACTCATACATGGATACACATGCACATAGACACGCACACACCATGCATGCCTGGTGTTCTTGGAGGGTGTTGGATTCCCTGGAAATGGAGTGATAGACAGTTATGAGGTAATATGTGGGTGTTGGGCCCCTGCAAAGAGCAGCCAGTGCTCCTAATTACTGAACCATCTCTCCAGCCCCTCGAGGTGTTTTTTTTTTTTTTTTTTTTGGAGGCAATTCTACAGCAAAGGCTTATGCTAGGTTTGGTGGCACATGCCTGTAATCCCGGCACATGCCTGTAACCCCAGCACTTGGGAGATTGAGTCATAAGAATCAGGAGACCAGCCCTGGCTACATAGCAACTTTCAGGACA
>JAQHUG010000057.1:2894463-2935011 GCA_028555095.1 Dicrostonyx torquatus | reverse complement strand
ACCCCACCCCATTTTCCTCCTAATCTATTATTCTTTTTGTGTTGCTTTTGTTTTCTTAAATAAGGTTTCCCTGTGAAGCCCTAGCTGCCCTGGAACCTGCTCTGTACACCAGGCTCATGGATCCCTTAGAACTGGAGTTACACAGGGCTGTGAGCTGCCATGTGGTGTTGGGAAAGTGGACTCAGATCTTCTGGGAGAGCAGTCGGTGATTTTAACCGTCAAGACACCTCTGCAGCCCTTTCCTTCTACCCTTGATCTGGCCAAAAGGCTGAGAATCATTAGCCCTCTTTCTTTCACTCCCCATTTTCTTCTTTTGTTGTGTTAGTTATTTTATGTGACCTGAATGCATGTCTGTTCACCACATGTGTGCCTGGTGCCTGAGCATGCCCGAACAGTGTGTTGGATGCCTGGAAACTGGAGTTACAGACAGTTGTGAGCCACCATGTGGTGCTGGGGATGGAAACCGGTCCTCTGCACCACCACCGCCCAACCAAGTCAGAGTTTCATGTAGGCTAGGTTGGCCTCAAACTCCATCCTGACCTCAAATACCCACTTGGAAAGTGCTGGAGTACCTATTTTATACATTGCTGGTGATCAAACCCAGGACCACCTACATCCCAGGTAAACATTCTACCAACTGAGATACACCTTCAGCCCCTCGGGGTTTTGGGGGTGTTGTTTGTTTTGTTTTGTTTGTGTGAAAAGAGACAACTTGGAGCTGATTCTCTCCTACCATGTGGGTCCCTGAGACTGAACATGGGTGCAGCCTTGGCAGCAGGTGCCTGGACCAGCTCAGCCTTTTCAATGGCCCTGATACCACTATTAACAATCATGCAGGCAGCAGAATTAGTTCACCTGAGTTAAGCTACTTATTAAAGAATATAGAGCAAATCACAGTTCAAGCAGAGAAGTTGACTTCAGAGCTCCCGATTTCTAAGCCACCAGCCCAAATGTTAGGCTTTCTGCCAGGCAACTGGAAGATAAGAGAGCCACAAACCTATCTGACTGTGTATTGTACTGTTCAACAAACAATATACCGCTATCAGACAATGCCTGGCAACAGAGCGCGAGTGAAATTAATTTTCCAAGGGTTTCCTAACTTCCAAAGAGCACAGGGAGACATAACATCAGACTTATGGGTCATGTAAATGCATTTAATTTGTAAAACTCGATTATCACTTTGGCCTCTGACGTAGGTTTCTAAATCAGTCCTCTTAAATTAACAGTGAGTAATCTGTTGTTCCTTGAAGTAACAAGAGACGTCAGAGTGTTGCTTATGACTTCCTTATCACAGAAACCATCCAGGTCACTCAGGAAAGGTAAAATGCTGACCTACATCCAGTGACCCACACAGCACTGAAAGAAAACAGGACAGCTATCATTCCCACACTTAGCACTGAAACCAGCTCTGGTCTCTGTTTGCCCTGCAGGCTGTCTATAGGTAGATGTGGGGCTGGCCGATGGCTGGTGCTGTCTATAGGTAGATGTGGGGCTGGCTGATGGCTGGTGCTGTCCATGGGTAGATGTGGGGCTGGCTGATGGCTGGTGCTGTCCATGGGTAGATGTGGGGCTGGCTGATGGCTGGTGCTGGGTTGCAGAAACTTGCTACGCTAGAATTCCATGCAACCCTATTGATCTGGCCCTACATTTTGTATAAATAAATACATAATAAAAGTATTCCCTATCCAAGGTGAAAACCAGCCCAAGTAAAGGAATTACATTTGTAAAATAAAGGAATACTGTTGGTGTATGCCTTTATCCTAGCTCTTGGAAGGCAGGGGAAGTCAGATCCCTGAGTTCCAGGCCAGCCTGGTCTAGAGTGAGTTCTAGGACAGCCAGCACTACGCAGAGAAACCCTGTCTCAAAACACCAAAAAAAAAAAAAAGGATACTCTTTTTACATATTTATTTCAGAAGGAACAGTATACAGTATATAAGCTGAACTTTATACCTGGCAAAATAATTTTTTAACAATATTTACTATTACATATTTACTATCAACATTTGTGGTGTGCATGTGTGTGTATGAAGAAGACAACTTGTGGGAGTCAGTTGTCACCTGTACCACATACACATGCATGTACATGCGCACACACACACTCTACAGCTCAGGCTGCCCACATGGTCTCCATCTCACTGTGTAGCTGAGGATGACTGAACTCTGATTCTGCTGTTGCTATCTCCCAGGTACTGACTACACATGCAATTTTATATCTGTCAGAGATTTTCTGGCCTTGTTTGTTGGTTTGTTGTTTGGTTGGGTGGCTTTTTGCAGTGCTGAGGCTTCAACGTGGGGCTTGTACACACCGAGCAATGTTTTACCTCTCAGATGCACATCCCGCCCTTGTGTTTCAAATGTAAACATTGTACTCAAAATGTGTACATTTTTCATTTCTACAGAATAGGGAATATTCTAGTATTCCTTTAGAAATAAAAACCTGCATATTAAGACCCCCCCCATCAACAGGGTCTTGCTATATAGTCCAGGCTGGCCTTAACTTCTGAGACTGCCCTGTTTCATGTTGCTATAGCAAAATATCAAAAATACTCATAATGAATAGAAATTTATTGACTTACAGTTCTAGAAGTTGGGGAGCCCAAGATGGAGGGGATCTAATAATGACACTCTTGCCATAAGATCTCCTAATAGAATATGGAGGGCTGGAGAACAAGAGGAAGGGGGTGGGGGACCTGAACTTGCCCGTTTAGAAGGAGCTCGTGGAACACATGATCTAATCACCTCTCATTAGGCCCCGCCTCCTCCTACTGCTTCATCAGGGCTTAAGCATTCAAGCTACACCTCTCATTAACTCATTTTCCCCTCTCTCAATTACTATTGGTCACAGTTACTTATGTGACTACATGGGACTTCTATTAGAGGCCAGTGACTTTAGGCTTACGTATTATCTATTTCCAAGTGACTTACCATTGTCTATAAATTCATTTACTCCTTTCTATCTGTTGGCACAAAAGCAAGTAGGTTTGAATCAATGGATCAGAATGATCTAAGTGTAAAGGTAATTATGATTTTAACCTTAGGGCTTTCTATTTAATAATATTTTCTCTGGCACCACCTCTGGATCTCTGTATGAGTAACCTGACTTGGCAAAATAACCCAAATCCCAAACCTCAAACATAATTAAGAATGCTGTTCTCATTAGATAGCTATCAATCCCTTAGTTCTCTACTATGTTGTCTATTCCAATGTAGAACAATTTTCAAGTTTCTGTTGTGTTCATTAAAAGGTAACATTATTCTTTCAATTTGAATATACATGTACTCATTACATGGCTACATAGTTTCAATTAATGTTGCCGAGTCCTTCCCGGTGTAAATGTTGGGTTAGGCCCTAGCTCAGTACCCTACACCAGGAGAGGTCAACTTTCCCCACTTCAGCTGTCCATCCCTTCAACCTCGGCAACCTCCTGCCCTCCCACGTCACTGAAATTGTGCAATGGAAAGTCTCAAGTAACTTCTCAGACCCTTTTCTCCACTAATGACTGTACCTGGTTCTCAAATGCTCTCCCTTGTCAAGACTCAAGCGTCTTTTTTCTTCCCACCTTTGTAGTATTTTTTAGAATGGGAGTAACTTTTAAAAAACACTTTTGTGCTTAGTTTTTGATTTATTTTTATTTCATGAGCATTGCTGTTTACCTGCATGTATGTCTGTGTGAAGGTGTCAGATCCCCTGGAACTGGAGTCACAGACAGTTGTGAGCTGTCTTGTGGGTGCTGGGAATTGAACCTGGGTCCTCTGGAAGAGCAGTCAGTGCTCTTTAACTGCTAAGTCATCTTTCAAGCCTCAAAATTGTCTATTCCAATGCCTATGTGATAAAAACCCAAACGATATGAGGTTGGAGCTTATCAATTACCATTCCACTTGCTAACACTAGAAGCCCCTTCCGCCCCATTTCAGGGCTATGACAACTCATTCCATGGGGAGCTCACGCCCTGCTCGTAAGTGCCTTGAGTTTTCACTATTCTAATTCTATTTCTTTGGCCAGTCCTCTTGGCCCTCTCTGCCACGTCCCTTCTCACTAGTGGTTCTCTAGGTGGGATGCTTATCTTCCATCTCCTAAGCACTGAAACACTTCATGGTGTCTATACTAAAGACCCCCGAACTCGCATGTGAAAGGCTCTGTCTCCCCATTTCCAGGACACTACCTGAATCAGGGTTTCTTTCCTTTGTGGGAGGATTGCCCATCATCCAGGCTGGACTACAGCTGATCTTAAATTTATGGCAATCTTTGGTTTTTTTTTTTTTCCCTCCTGGTGCTAGGATTACAGGCATGTGCCCCCACCTCTGGTTTTTTATTTGTCTGTCTGTTTTTAGGGGGTGGGTGGGAATCACTGTTGTTCTGAGACAGGGTCTTACTGTATGGACCTGGCTACTCTGGAGCTTGCCTCCTGCCTCCCATTACAGGAATGCACCGATATGCCAAATTTCTAAGTAAGATTTTGCTTGTTTCTGTCAAACTGTCTATCATTTGTAACCCACTGAGTAATCTATAGAAACATCTTTTTCCCTGGATATGGTGGTATGCTCCTGTGATCCCATCAGTGGGGAGATGGAGGCCGAGGACCACGACACTGTCAGTATGCTAGTCTATATTACCTCCCTAGTTCAAATGCTTCTAGAATGAAGGCCGGGTTCTGATCCCTTCTTGATCTCACCTTAATAGAACTTTTCATTCTCCTTTGCAACCATGCCTCTAAAGTGGAGGCAGAAGGGCCGCTCGCAGTTCTCCGCCTACCGTTTCCCTACCTCGCCTCACCCTGTGCTCTGCCAGAACACTGGCTCTCAGAATCCTGCTTCCCTGGAACAGAAGCCCCAGGATTCACTGGGAACTGTTTCCTAGGACACTCTCTCCGTTAGCTGCAGTTATTTCTTCCTTCTGCTTAGGTCCTTGCAACACTTACCTTGGTATCTGCCAACAGTTTGGTTGTTTTATCTACGTTCCACTTTTGCTGGATTGTAAGAAAGTATCAAATGGTGTGTTCAGGGGCAGGAACCTCCTTGGGAAGTTGTTGTGTTCTGGAGGGATCAGAAGTTACCAAAAGTGCAGGAGGCTGAGCATGGTGGTTCATCACCTCGAATCCCAGTACTCTAGAGGTTAAGTGAGAATTGACATGAATTCAAGGCCAGCATGGGCTACATATTAGCATCCTGTCTCAAAAGAGGAAAAGGGGAGGGGAGAGAGGAGGAGGAAAGAGAAAGCTACCATCAAGAAAAATAGGGAAAACCAAACTCAGGAATTGAGTGCACAGCTCCCAACTTCCATCTAATGCTCTCCACCTCTGAAACGCTCTGGCTTTACCAGATCTGCCAGAGCTTTCTTCCTTTCCATTCTGATGACTTGTTAATCATTGTGCCGCTTACATGATAAATGGAGTGAAGGAAAGGCTTTAAAAGATCTTAACCTTGCAGGGGCATCACAGACATAGCACAGGCCTGTAATCTCAGCCCTAGAGTGGAGCAGAGAGACTGGTTAAACTGGAGGTCAGCTTAAGCTACATGCTACAACCCTGCCTGCCCATCCGCTCCCATTCGCTTGTGCTGAGTCTGGAGTTGCGAAGCTTTAGCAGGGGAGGACTGACTGACAGCTAGGGCTAAAATGGCCTTTGTTTTGTTTTGCTTTTTTGAGACAGGGTCTCACTATGTAGTTCAGGCTGTCCTGGAACTTGCTCTTTAGACCAGGCTGGACTTGGAATTCAGAGATCCACCATCTTCTGCTTTCCAAGGGCGGGGATTCACTCCACACTTTCAACTAGATAGCTTTTATTCTGTTCTCCCCCTCCGGCACACCACAGATGAGGACCGAACCCAGGGCCTTGTGCTTGCCCACCACTGAGCTAACCCTTAACCCTAGGAAATGGCTTTCAAACGCGAGAGGGGGCAAAAAAAAAATAAAATAAAAAACCTTAAAAGCTACATAGGGCATTATGATTTGGTAATAAGATTTATTAAAGAATAGAAAAGCCAGGTGTGGCACATGCCTTCAGTCCCTGCACTTGGGAGGCAGAAGCCGGTGAATCTCTGTGAACACGAGGCCAGATTGGTCTACAGAGTGAGCTCCAAGATAGCCAGGGCTACACAGAGAAACCCTTTCTTGAGAAACAAAAGAATAAAAAAAAATAAAAATGACTGCAAAAGGGAAATACAGGAGGTTAAAGAGGTGTGCCTTAAAGACGTGTAACTTCCGCAATGTCTTCAACGCCCGTCCTGCTTTAATAGGGCTGGGTCTGACTGCAAGAACCCTTTTTGAAAATGAAGACAAAGAAAAGCTACTTTAAAAAAAAAAATTCTACTGCACCATATTGCAACACGAGAACCCCAAGGAACATTCCGGCGCGATCAAAGCCTCTTTAACCACACCGGACTGGTCCTTGCTGGCCACGGGAAACTCACTTCCATAAAGGAGCTCCGCATCCCGCAGAGAGGCGGGAACCTCTCCCTCGGAATACAGTCCCCGGGCACCGTCCCCGGTTCCCACACAACCTAGGGAGCCGCACGGCACGGAGAAAGAGCAGTGGTGGCGCTCATCGGCCTCCCTCCCCTGAAAGACAGGTGTCGCCCAGCCGAGGCCCCCGGACGCTCCCCGAGGCTGCGGCCAGCGCGGACTAGCCGCGGGGCTCACAAAGCGGATCGCTCGCCAGCCTGCTCGCTCCGCTCGCGTGGAGCGCAGGCGCCGCCAGGGCGGGGGCGCGCTCGGCCGTCGGGCGGGCTGCTCGCCCTCGGCCCCGCCCACGCGTCTCCCAGCCCGCTCGGGGGAGAGGGGGGCCGCGGGCCGCGCGAGGGCGGGAAGCGACCGGCGGGCCAGCACCTGCCAGGCCCCGGCGGTCCCCGCCCTTGGGTCCCGTAAACTGCGCCAGGCGAGCCTTCCTCTTCCGCCCCTCCCACAGTCCCCGGCGGCGGCTGGCCCCGCCCCGCGCGCGCGGCGACCCGGCCGTATGTGACGTCAGCAGGCCCCGCCCCTGACTATAAATACTGGCGTCTCCGGCGCCGCCTTCTCACACTTTCTGGCTCTACTCTCGGCCGCGGTGCTTCCGTCTTTCTCTCGCGCTCTCTCACTCTCTTCCCCGGGTTGTCGCCTGCTCCGCTCTCCTCATCCTTCTCGCTCTGCTGCTCTGCGGTGTGACGAGGCTGAATCCTCTCTCTCCGCCCCACGCAGTTCGCGCCTTTCCTCTTTTTATTCCCCCCCTCTCGCGCCGCTCCCTTTTCTCCCGTTCGGCTGCCGCCGCCGCTGCTGCTCAGCTGGTGTCGGTGCCGCGCGTTTCCCCCCACGTCGTCCCCGCAGCCTATGGCCCAGGCCGCCTTGGGTATTTCTGCTCAAGGTAACCACATCCCTCTTTAAAAATTCCGCCGAAAAAGAGAAGACGCTTTACCCGACTCTTTGGGCCGTTATCTCACGTGAGTACCGGACCGAGGGAGGGAGGGAGGCCGGGAGGGTCGGGCCACGCCGCCTCCCGGCTGTCCCGTCGTTCCCCCCCACCCCCCCGCAGCCGGCGGCCTCGAACATGGCGGCCGGCGGCGTGTGTGGCGGCGGCCCGGGTAGAGCCCCGGCGGTGGGGCCGGGCACCCGGCGACCCTGGGCGGCCGCCGGCAGTCGCCGCGGTTGGACGAGGGGGCGTGTGCGCGTGGGGCCCTGCGCTCGGGGAGGGGTCGCCGTCCCCGCCCGGCGGCGTGCGGGCCCCCACCCCACTCCCGTGGTGCATTGCTGTTTCCGGGGAGGGGGCCCAGCGGCGAAGCCCCGAGGGGTCGGGGGCCCGCCGCTTCCCCCGTCCCCGTCCTGGTCTCCGCGCCCGCCGCGGGGGCCGTGACGCCGAGTGACCCGGCTAAGGGGACGGGCTGCGGCGGCCGGGGCGCCGGGTTATGAATGGAGCGGGGCGGGCCTCGAGCCGGCATCTGGTGACAGCTGGGAGGAGGCTGGATTCTTGCGGGCGGAGGGTGAGGTGGAGGGGGGGTGCGGAGAGCGCGGTCCCCCTCTGCTGGAGGAAAGTTGACCTCACTCGGGGCCCGGCGGCGGGGAAGCCCGGGTGTCAAGTAGCGAGCGGGTAGGCCTTTGGCCCCTTCTGGAAACCTCGGCGCGGCTGCCCCGCCCCTGCGGCTCTCCTGATTGGGCCCGGTGGCTTTCACTTAGCCCAGTCACCTCCCGGAGCCCGGAGATTAGTCACCATGGCTTCGTTTTCGGGTCCTCGCTGTGATCGCGGGGCAGAAAGAGGGCGAAGGGTAGGTGGATGCGGCTTATCAAGTACAACGTTCGCTGCCAGCAGTTGGTGATGACGAAGACGGGTTTTAACCGTGTCATTTATCTTGAACGCGTGTCCTGCCTAAGAAACGAAGCGGCCGGGGACACCGTTTCCAGCCTCGGGGTGTTTGAATCTTGTGGATATTTTAGGTGGTTCCATGTTCTGCTGTGTTTTACTGCTCAGTCTGGGTGGGAGCTGATTAACGCTTTCCCCTTCCTGAGTGCTCAGTTGAGGATTATGCGGACTGTGAACTAGCCTGGCAGAAATAGGCCTGACACACGAGAACATGCTTGTACTGGCCATGCCAATAAGGCCTGAGGCGTTCACGTTAAGTAGGAAAGAATGTTGGAATAAAATTGTAGATAATAATCAATCTATAATCAAATAATTTCTCTCCCAGGGTTTTAATACGATTCTTAACAAAGAAATCAGAGTGGCAAGTCCAACTTAGACCCTCACCTAACATTGTGCAGTGCTTGTCTTACTATCCAACCATTTTACTAATCTCTGTTGCAGCTTTAGTATTTCCATATATTAAATACAGCTCCATACTCGGATTTTTAAAAATTGGCAGTAAAATTCTCATATCTTATTTTGTGTAATTTTTTGTTCTTTGAGACAGGGCTCACTTTGTAGGCCAGACTGAGCTCGTATTTACCTCCCACACCAGCCTGGTGCTGGGATTACAGGTTTAAGGAAGTCTGGCTTCTGTTTGAGTTTTAACAAAGAAGTGATATAGAGGGTTGTACGCTGCAGATCCAGGAAGATTTTGAAGCCACCCTTGGCCACATAATAGCAAAATCCTGTGTCCAAAGGGGGAGACTAGCTCTATAAACTATCAAACTACAGAACATTGCTAACACTCCACAAAGTTTTCTTGATATCGGTTTCTGTAGAGGCCTATTTGGTCTCCATTTTGTTGTTGTTTTTGTTTTAAATCAAAGAACTTAAATGGAATCAGTTGAAACACAGTCTTTTGTGTAAAAGATTTAATTAGGAAGCTGGGCGGTGGTTGCGCACGCCTTTAATCCCAGCACTCGGGAGGCAGAGGCAGGCGGATCTCTGTGAGTTCGAGACCAGCCTGGCCTACAAGAGCTAGTTCCAGGACAGGCTCCAAAGCCACGGAGAAACCCTGTCTCGAAAAACCAAAAAAAAAAAAAAAAGACTTAATTAGCATGTTTTTGTATACTAATCAATAGGTTGTTCTTGAATAGTCATTGTGTAAATTAAAAATAAACCAATTTTTGGGAAAGTTGTAAAAATGCAAAGAGAAAAACGATTTTGAGTAGTGTCAAAAAGGACAAGGTAGGCTGACAACTTTAATCCCAGCCCTTGGGAGGCAGAGGCAGGCAGATCTCTGAGTTTGAGGCCAGCCTGGTCTACAAAGTGAGTTCCAGGACAGCTGGGGTTATTACACAGAGAAACCCTGTGTCAAAAAAACCCAAGGCGGGCCTGGATTTGTATCTTAGTTGGTCAAGTGCTTGCCTAGACTCAAAAGCTCTTGGTTGATGTCCCGTCACCCTGTACCCCAGTGAGTAGGTGCACACCTGTGACCCTGCCGTCCGTTTGTAGTCTCAGCGCTTGGGAAAGGAGGCAGGAGGGTGAGGATTCAGTGTCACCTTTGGGTCTACAAGAGTTCCAGGGCCAGCCTAAGGCGAGGTGGCCTCAGCTCATTTCTACCTCCCTAATTTACACAAATCATTATAAATGATAGTAATGTGTTTTTCTTTCCTCCTCCTCTTTGGTTTTCCAAGACAGGGTTTCTCTGTGTAGCCCTGGCTGTCCTAGAACTCAGGGTTAGGGTTAGGTGGAACTCAGCCTACCTCTACCTTTTGAGTGCTGAGATTAAAGACACGAGCCACCACTGCCTGGCTAGTAATTTCAGTCCTGCCTTTCATCCACATTTCACTCGCCATTCTTTATGCCTTCTCCTTCCGGATAAGCATGTGCATTTATCTTGTACATATGTCCATCTTACCCTGGGTTCCGCTCTTGGTGTCTTTTATTTTTTATTTTTGGTTTTTCAAGACGGTTTCTCTGTAGCTTTGGAGCCTGTCCTGGAACTAGCTCTTGTAGACCAGGCTGGCCTCGAACTGACAGAGCTCTGTCTGCCTCTTCCTCCCAAGTGCTGGGATTAAAGGCGTGCACCACCACCGCCCGGCCACTTTTGGTGTCTATTAAAATGTCTTTGAAATTAAGGAGCTTTTATTCCCCAGCGGTAGCTCTGTTAAGTGAGAGAGTTTAGATGTTACTGAAGTGCATTTGTGAAGGCTAAGGTTTACTGTCCAGTGTCTCATGGCGTTTGTCTTGGGTTGCCATGAGCCTGTGAGTAAGACAGGAAGACATCCAGGGTATAAGAATTAGCTGATTCCCAGCATGATTTAGTTGTTTTAAGATTAGGTGTTTGAAGAATCAGAATGTTTCTGATTTTAGGTGTGTATAGCACCTCTAAATCTTCACACCATCCAGTCAGTTATTGGGGTGACTGTTTCTAAAGCTAGTGTGCCAAGCTTCACCTTCATTTACTTCTGGGGATAATAAAATGGGTCTAGAGGGGCTAGATATGAGGAGGAAAGCTTTACAGACTTGCCCAGGGCTTTTCAAGTTACTTTTTTTTTTTGAGATAGTTTCATATCTTCCAAGCTGGTTCAGGCTCTTGTTTTTGATAATGGATGACCTTGAACTCCTGGTTCCTGGTCCCTTTGCTGAGATCACAGGTGTATACCTCCACATCCTGTTTCATTCATAAAGCTTTTTAGTATTGTAGTGGGGATTTGTAGCAAAGGGTAATTTGAACTTAACCCAAAGGTATTCCAGATGGCTCCAGTGCTGTGCTAGAACACTGCGCATTTAACAGACCTTGTTGTGTGTAACCTAAGAGTGTTTACACGGAATCATGCACAGCTGGAATGCCATTTAATAGAACACTACTAAATAAACTAATACTTCATCTGTTAAGTCATTTACATTAACCTGTTTGAAGCACAACCTAATTTTTAAAACACAGACCTTTCTACTTCTCTTTATTTCTTTAGGGCGAACTTTCTGACCGAGTATACAACTACCCAGAAGGCCTAGGAGAAGTGCTGTATAGAGAGCAGTTCGACTTCAACGCTGAGCCACCGTGGGAACCTAGCTGATGATAGGGGGGTTCCATCTCCTAACTTGTCCATGTGAGTATCTTCACACCTGATTTGAAATTTGAAATTTTCTCTACCTCTTCGGACTTTACAAACTTAAGTTAGAGATGAGTTCCAGGTGTGGCTGTGTGCCTCGTTTACCAATGACAGGGTCATTGTAACGTTGTCTTGAATGAATACTGCTACTTTATTTAGTGCTGGAAATTGTGTTGGGGTCTGGGGTGGTTAAGAGCACTTGCAGAGGACCCCTGTTAGGATGCTCACAGCGGCCTGTGACTCTAGCTTCAGAGAGTCTGGCCTCCCATTCTGGCCTCCTGGAGCCTTCATACCTGTGCACGCACTCATCCATAGAGACGCACATGTACATACATATACATCCATAAAAGGAAAACTTAAATATATTTTTGAAATTATATTGGTATGGGTTTTACTATAATTTACAAAGTGGATTTTGACTTTAGGATTTATCATATTCAATCATTTACTTAGCAGGTATGAGTATTGGCTGAATCCTAAAAGAGTCAGAAGACTTTTAATTGAATCCAGGACTTCCTGTACACATGTGCTGCTCTGAGTTAACAGTTGCCGGTATCAAAGACATTTTAATAAAACACACTAATGGTATAGGGAGCCTTTTCTGAAAGATAATGCCTGAGAGTCCCAGCATGCCTCATTTCAGATAGCCAAAGTTATTTTTTGGCTACTTAATATTGTATGCGTGGATTATTTTAAGACTTGAGCCATTGTATAAAATGTAATTCGTCAGTAAACTGTGGCTTAAATTTGAGAAATCCATTTATCTGTCTCTTTTTTTTTTTTTTAAGGTGTTTTTTCACTATGTAGCCCTGACTGGCCTAGAGCTGGATTTGTGCTCACAGAGATTCACCTACCTCTGCTTCCTGAGTGCTATGATTGAGGGTGTACACCAACATACCCTTGCTGGGCCACACCTGTGATCTAGTACTGGGGCTCACTGACCAGTCAGCCAGACAGTTGATAAGCTCTAGGTTCTATGAGAGGTCCTGTTGGAAATGTGGACAGTTCCTGAGGATAACATTTGACATTTACCTCTGGTAAATTGTGTGCACACAATGACTTGCACATAGAGATAATTAATGCATTGTAAAAATTAAAAATCTCCTCTAGATTTCATGGAATTGAAATTTGGGTTTTGAAACTGAAATAGGTTTCACATGGGCAGAAATAGCACTAGAAAAATCTTAGGAGGGGCAGTTTTCAAGCTACTGCTCAGCTCATTACTCCTTGCAGTTGTGGTCAATAAAGTATTTCTTTAAAAAAGAGAAAATTTTCAGGAAAACTGAACTCAAAGCAGTGTTTCTTTTTTGACTTTTTTGAGACAGGGTTTCTCTGTAGCTTTGGAGCCTGTCCTGGGACTTCTCCCTGTAGATCAGGTTGGCCTCGAACTCAGAAATTTGCCTGTCTGCCTCCCAAGTGCTGGAATTAAAGGCATGCACCTCCACTGCCCAGCTTAAAGCATTGTTTCTTTATTTTTGTTATAAAATAAATTTGGGAAAATAGATTGAATAAAAATGAGGTATAGCTCTAGAACACACCTACAGTCTGAGAATTTGGAAGGTAGAGAGTTGATCAAGAACTTGTGGCTTGTCTGGGCTACATAGGACCCTGACTGACTCAATCACAAATAATTTTAGACTCATTTGCCTCAACCAACTGCTAGGATTACAGGCCTGGGTCACCAAACCTTGCTTAGACTAGTTCTTTTGGTTCTAAGTAGGCACATTAATTTTTTTAATTTATGTATTCTGTATATTGGTGTGGGTGATAATAATTATGAAAAGTCAACAACCTGAAGCAACAATCTGCACTGTTTAGCTGGGTGGTTTATTTACTACTTAATAGCATGCTTGTTACCAAATTCTTTCCAAGCCACATTTTTAATTTCTATTAATTTTAATCTGGTCTGCTTTTGATTTATTATCAAATGTTATCATTATCAAGATGTTCTCCCAAGGTTATTTTTGTTTTTTATTTTTTTGAGACAGGGTTTCTCTTAACATCCCTGGGTGTCCTGAACTTGATTGGTAGACCAGGCTGGTCTCCAACTCACAGAAATCCACTTACCTCTGCCTCCTGAGTGCTGAGATTAAAGGCGTGTGCCACCACACCTGGCTTAAATTGGTTTATTTTTAAGTATCTTTTGGCACCAAGAGACTAGGGCAGAATGTTTGGAGGCTCAAGGCCTTCCATAACAGTAAGAGCTTATCTCAACAGTAGAAAATATAAGTCTTTTGAAGTGGGTCTGGTTGCCGTTGTAATCATTAATAGATTTTTAAGATGGATTTTTAAATTTTCCTTTTGATGAGTTGGAATTTTATGAGATCGTTTATTCATTTTTACATTTAGTGGTGGGAGTTGGGGTGGTCGCATGCTGTTGCGCATTTACAGTCGGTGGACAGCTGACCTCAGTCTTCTCTCCACCGTGGGCTCACTCTGGTTTCCAGGCTTGCCTGACAAGTACCTATTCCTGAGGAGTCATATTGCCAATCTATTAGAAGATTTAACAGATTGTAGAATAGGATGTGCAAATGGTATGTGTGAAAGTTAGAGGGCACTGTATGATACCTGTTGTTTACCTTTGTAAAAATACTTATATTTGTTTATTGAAGTATGTGTGTATGTATATATCTGGACATGTGCCACAGACAGGACAACCTGTAGGGGCTGATTCTTACCTTCCCCCATGTGGGTCCTGAGAATTGAACACAGGTGTCAGGCTTACTGCAAGTGCCAAGCCATCTGCATGGCCAAGACTGACTAATTTGGGAGAAAACTTGACCTGAATTTGTGCTGACTTGAAGCTATTTTTATTGTTTATTTAGTGTTAATGTTGCTTGAATTTTACTATAGAAATGCTATGATTACACAGAGTTGATGTCTTGTAAGCTGATACATAGTATCTAACATGTACTACATGACTGCTCTGAAATTTGACAAGTTAATAAGTTTGGAAAGATACGTTGTTTCAAGGGTTTCACTAGAATAACAAATATAGCACCTCTCAGAAGTACAGTGTCTTTATGTATGATAGTTTGTGTCACTGGACACTGGGATTCTAAGATGAATCTTCTAGGGAGCCACAAAATATTGGGGAACTATTGGGAGAACTTAAAACACTGGTTTCCTGAAAATACCTCATAACATTGCTACATACGTGGCTGTATGAACTGTATCTGAGCTATGTTCAGTACTCCATTAGGATCTTTCCTGCAGGTATTATAGACTCTATGATTGGGCATCAGGATGGGTTTTCTCTTCTCCCTGACCTTTAGTGTGTTTGTGGGGGAGGGGGTATACCGCTTTTATACCTGAGGCTTGCCTGGAAATCACTGACTCCTGCTTCAAACTCCTAAGTATTGGAATTACAGGCATATATCATCATACCTGGCTTCATGATAAGGTTTTGGGTCAACCATTAATTTTAAGCTTGTTTATTTCATTAAGTATCTGAAAACTAGATATTCTCACACAGTATGTCAGTCTCCCTAGCCCGCAGCCCCCCAAAAGTCTTAGGTGGTTAAGGCTGATTTTTGAACTTCAGATTCTAGCCTAAGTGCTGGAATGACAGGCATGCACCTCATAATATATTAGACTCCAATTTCAGGGGGTTGAGCGGTTCTCAGAGAAGGATAGTTGGGATGGAAGAATTAATGACGACTACCAGTCTTCACCATACTTTTTACTGAGCTGATCTTGTTTTTGGGTTTTCTCCTACTTACTTCTACCAAAAAAAAATTTTGAGCGATTAATCAGTTATTAAAAATTATTTAAAAAATAAGGTATGTTTGGAGAAAGATTTGAAAATGTTTGAAAAGCTTTGAAAATGTAAAGGCTAGGTAAATTGATTGGCTGTTTTGAGATGACCATTTTCCAGTTAACCTTATAGGTATAATTCAGGATCATCCATGCTAATGTTTACAATTTGTCAGCATGCTAATTGAAGCAGGTTTGTTTCGTTTGTTTTTGAGAGTTTCTATATGTAATCTTTGACTAGCCTGGAACTTGCTATATAGACCAAACTGGCCCCAAATTCTTAGAGATCCACCTGTAGGCATGTGCCGCCAGATGGAGCCAGAAGCAGAATTTTGGCTTTTCTCTGATAATACTGTTACTTTATGGCAGGAGTGGTCTTAAGTGTCTATCCAGGACATGCTGTGGAATGGTATTACTTTTAGTTTTTGGAACACTGTATTACCTGCTGTTCTAGAACTACAGGGTAATTACTTTGAATAGACTTAACCGACTGCTAGCATGATGTGATTATCACACTCAGACTCAGTGCAGCTATGGTTACTCCCTCCACACTCCCTCAGGTTTTTCTGGCTTGAAGGGTGTGAGGTTGTATATTCTAGTTGGGTTTTTTAGTTGAACATTTTTAAGATGCAGCCCTCGTATGACTTTGGTCATGTAGACTGAAACTAGTATTGGCTGTATGTTGTAAATTAAATTTTTAGTTTACTTCTTGCTGAGCAAGATGTAATGATTATTGCAGAGATCTCACTCAGTTTGTAAAGAATTAATAATAAGTATAATTTTGGGCTGGTGCACTGAATGGCTTAGCTGGCGAGGGTCCTTGCCACTGAGAATGCAGGCCTGATGGCGTGAGCTCAGTCCCTGGAAGCCATGTAAAGTGGAGGAGACAAACTGGCTCTACCGAGTCATCCTCGGACCTCTGCGTGCCTGCTGTGTGACATGCGGACACTCGATGATGAGTAGAATTAAAATGTGTGTTTTCCTTTTTTGCTTTTTGTTTTTGTTTTTTTTTTCGAGACAGGGTTTCTCTGTGGCTTTGAAGCCTGTCCTGGAACTAGCTCTTGTAGACTAGGCTGGTCTCGAACTCACAAAGATACGCTTGCCTCTGCCTCCCGAGTGCTGGGATTAAAGGCGTGCACCACTACTGCCTGGCTTGTTTGCCGTTTTGAGACGGCTATGTGTAATGTGGCTGTCCTGTGTAGATAAACTGGCCTCAAACTCTGAGATCCACCTGCTTCTGCCTCCTGGTACTGGGATTAAAGTTGTATGCCACTATGTCTGGCTCTGGCTCATGTTAAATTTGGTGTGAACAAAAGTAGGTTGGTATTTCCTGCTATGTTCAACATGAAAGCAATAATAGTCCTGAGAGAGTCTTCTGAATGAACAATTTTGTCCTAATAACTCCTGAAGAGCTCTGAGTTGGACATACTCCTTATGTATATGTTAGTACATAATGGGAAAACAAGTAAAAGATTTAAACTACTTGCCACTCAAAATCTTAATAGTTCTAGTTATGTGCCCCTAGACTCATGACCGTCTTGCCTAGTTTACCACACTCAGGATAGTGTCACTTGTAGCATACATTGAGGCAGCAATTCTACATGTATAACATGGCTATAAAAATCCATTATTTTATCGTTAAGGTATTTTATTATTTAAAGCTTGGTTCAGCAGTTTAGAGCAGATATTGCTTTTGCAGAGAACCCAGTTTTGGTTTCCAAAAAGCACCTGTGACTGTTAGTTCACAACCACCTGTAACTCCAGCTCCAGGCATTCCAGTTCTCTCTAGCTTTCCTAGACACCATTGTTCATATGCGCAGACACATACATACATAGTTAAAATAAATCCAAAAAAGGAGGACGAGGACAACTGGACGTATTGCTCCCTGGTTACAACACTTAGTGCTGTTTTCAGGGAATGCAAATTAGATTCCAGGAACTGTGTGAGATAAGCGTGTCTCCAGCTCCAGGGTCCAATGGTTTTCATAGGCATATGCTCATGTGTGCATACAAATACAAACATGAACACACAGATTGACCTTGAAGAGATCTGCCTTCCCCTGTCCTCCCAAGTATTGAGATCAAGGTGTGCACTGCCAGGCCTGGCAAAATATAAACCTTTTCAAAGATTTTTCTAATGTTTATTGTGAGTTATCTTAGAGTTTGAAGTAAGTTGGGCTCATTTCCTTAGTCCTTTCTTCCCTCATATCTCCTGCTCTTTCTTGTTCTCTTTTAATATAATTCTTTGTGGTACTAGGCATAGTGAGTTGTTTCATCCCTAGAAAAATGTTTCTATTGTCATTTTTAGCTTTCCAGTTACTGTGTGCTGAGGGCAAACCCTGTTCTGGATCTCATGAGTACCCATGCAGGCTGTTTGTGGTCTATCAGTCACAAAAGTACTGTGAACTTCTACCTTCCATGGGAGCTTCTTGGCTACCTTCTTTAGTATGTAGCTTCCTGATGCTTTCTCTCCTCCTGAAGGTTATAGTGCTAGTCATCCTGTAGAGGCCTCTTCTAGCGGTTTAGACAGGTTTCTTCCACAGTGACCTTGTGTGGTAAGTAACCTGCTCTGTTGCAGGTGGAATGCAGGGAGAGGCTTAGACACTCTTGGTATTTTTAAAGCTGAGCCATCAGTGCTTACGGGAAGAAAAGTAGAGATGGCTGCACAGCAACTGTACAGTTTACACTTCAGATGCATTGTTTGCATCTGCGTGCCTGAAGGTCCTGCTGAGAAGTGGTTGGCCTTTAGTGAGGTCAAGCTTCCTGATGAGTTGTCTGCGAAACAATACTCTCGACCTTTCAGCTCTCCCTGTTCTACTTCCAGGGAGGTCTTCACTTCAGAAACCCAAGACTCATATTCATCCAGCCTGGTGTCAAGTGGGCTGTTGCTGCCAGAATTATCTTGTGATTATATGAAAGATGTGTCAGTTTCTTCTGAAGTACAATCAACCGTAGAAGCCTTTGTAGCAGGTGTGTAATACAGCAGTGCCCGGCTGCCACAGCCATCACTTTTGAAAGTGAGCATGAGGACTCCAGGGAACAGTGTGGTTCTCGGAGCCATTTTCTTTTGGCAGCTTCTCAAAACACCAACACACAGGTGGAAATAAGACATATTACATAGTTATTTTTTTTTTTTGCCAGCAGTGAGTCCAAAGGAAATTATTTCCAAAAGTAGTACTGTGATTTCAGCAACACTAAATGAGCTTTTATTCAATCAGACTTTAATAAAGGTTTTTAGTTGCAAAATAGCTTTTAGCGTGGTAGTGAGTAGAGAATGTTTTCTTAGTAACTGCTCTGGGCTTCTGGGTCCTCAGTGGATGCCTTCTGCTCACTCAGTCTACCCTTCCTGTCTCAGACTTTCCCCCTGCTGGGCTTGTGACCCATACCAGCACACCCAGCAAGTCTGTTCTTGTGAAGAGAATGGAAAAGAACTATTCCCACTCCCATCACCACTTGAACATTTATTTTCTTTCTTTCTTTTTTTGTTTTGTTTTGTTTTTTCTTTGGTTTTCAAGACAGGGTTTCTACATGCCTCAGGCTGCCCTTGAACTCACAGATCTGCGTGCCTCTGCTGAGTGCTAGGATTAAAGATGTGCTCTGTCATACCTAGCTTTAACATTGTTAATGCCTCTTAAAAACAAAAACACTTAAAATTTTTTGTCTTTTATGAGAGTAGAGTTCAAAAGTATTTTTGCTAAAATAAAGAAAATTGCTTAGCAACTAAAGTTGCTTGCTGCAGTCAAGCCTCACAGCCTGAATCCATTTCCCAGAATCTATGTAGTAGAGAGGGAACCGACTCCCTCAAGTTGTCCTTAGACCTCCACATGGGCTTATGTTTGCATGTTTACAGGTGTTTTTTAAAATTCAAAACTGAAAGCATCCCTGCTTTTTAGGGTTCCTTATACTGTAGAGGAGGAATAGGAGAGACGAGATCAGGGTATCAAGACTCTCTTTAGTCCCTTTCCAACTAAAGACAATATCTCACCGGGCAGTGGTGGCGCACGCCTTTAATCCCAGCACTCAGGAGGCAGAGGCAGGTGAATCTCTGTGAGTTGAGACCAGCCTGGTCTACAAGAGCTAGTTCCAGGACAGGCTCCAAAGCTACAGAGAAACCCTGTCTCAAAAAACCAAAAAAACCAAAATCTTATGCTGCCCAGGCTGTCCTCCAACTTAACCATGTAGCCAGCAATGACCTCAAACTCCCAGCCTTGCCCTGTTTGTGCCGGGCCAGGGATTGTCCAGCCTCAGACATGCTAGGCAAGCCCTTTATCCTGGTCCCACACATACCCCACCCCCACCCCCAGTTCAAGGACTTTTTTGTGCTTGTTGACTTCAGAGTGTCTTAAAAAGTTGGTCTCCCGAAGTATTTATGTGTAGCATATTCTTTGTTTTTCTGGACCTAACATGTAACTAAACAGTAATAGCGGAGTTTGTCAGTTACTTACTTGTGTGATAAGGGCTTCTAACAGTTTTAAGATTGGAGAAGATAGATTTGCTGTTGTTAATATTTTTGTTGTGACTGGTTTCATGTAACCAAGTCTGGTCTTGAACTCATGTAACCCAGGAAGATCTTAAGCTTCTGGTCCTCCTGCCTTGGCCCCACCATTGGTAGGCCTATAAGTGCTTCAGCACACCCAGTTTGTTTTGTGCTGGGAAATCAGACCAAGGCCTGGGCTTCCTCAGCTGAGCTACACTGCAAACTCCTGGGAGATGGACTTGATAATTACACAGGGACTTTGTTGTGTTACCGTCTATTAAGCTTCAGACCTTCAGTGAGGCTAAGGATGTGCAAGGCACTGAGTTTAATCCCAGACCCCATAAACAAAAATCAGAAACTTTATTTATTAATTTACTTAGTATCTTTTTGTTTTGAGACGAGGTTTCTCTGTGGAGCCCTGGCTGTCCTAGAACTTGTTCTTCAGAGCAAACTGGCTTTGAACCCAGAGATCTGCCTGCCTCTGCCTCCCAAATGAATAGGATTAAAGGCGTCACCATCACCGCCTAGCTAGAACTGTATCCCTGAGACACTGGTCTGGGCTCATAATTTGTGGGAATCTCAGAAATGAAGATAAAGCTTTTTTATAGTATTGATTTTATTGTGATTCCAGCATAAGGGAATTAAATAACATTAGTGCCACATTTACCTTTGTTGTTACGGTTTTGGGTGTATGGTAATCAGAATTTTTTTTAACTTGGAGACAGTTTCCCTGAGATCAGATAAGATCAGGTTGCCTCTGCCCTCCTGAGTGTCAGCACTCCATCTTTCTAACAGTCTTAGGCAGCCTATGCCCAAGATTTGTGTGAGAGAGGCTAGTATATAAAGCTGGCTGTTTGACAACCAAGTAATGTAAACGTCATTGGAGTTCCTTACCCTTACTCTTCTAATATTTACCTTGGCGCTCATCTTTTTGATGGAGCAACTTTCATCCTATTGCTTTTGGTGTTTGGTTGATGATATCCCTAAAATTGTTCTAGTTGGAGTTATATGCTATTTAAAACAGATATATGCTATTTAAAACATATATAAAAATATCCAGTCTCAATGAACATATTTATTCCAGTCCCAGTATAGCATCCTTTAGAGAATGTCCAGGCTGTGGTCTCTCTCCACTGTGGAACATGCATCTTATACAGATAAATTCTGTCGTAGCGCAGGAGGTTTGTTTATTGAAAACAATAAATGGAGGTTTATTGTTTATTGAGTGTAGTTGTCCTGAAAATGAATGTTCATGCCTTCCAACTTTGATCTGGGTGTTATTTGTGTCATGAAATTTCACTAGTACTACAGTTTATTAATGTGAGTAGTTGATTTTGTTAAAAAAGCTGATACTGCTTAGGAGCCATTGAATGGACTGTGTTCAGGTTAATGGACAGGGTGGTCTCTAAAATGGGGCGCTGGGGTGGAGGTGAAGAAGTAGCAGAAGGAACCAAGTACCTGAGAAAGGCTGACCAAGTCTGTGCTTGTTTGTTTGTTTTTGGTTTTGTTTTTCTTTTTGAGACAGGGTTTCTCTGTAGCTTTGAAGCCTATCCTAGAAATAACTCTTGTAGACCAGGCTGGCTTCAAACTCAGAGATCCTCCTGCCTCTGCCTCCTGAGAGCTGGGATTAAAGGCATGCACCGCTACCACCTACCACCCAGCTTTATTTATTATTTTTTGATTAACTTTATTTTTATATGAATTGGTGTGAAGGTGTCAGATCTCCTGGAGCTGGAGTTACAGACACTTGTGAGCTGCCATGTGGGTGCTGGGAATGTAGGCCCTCTGGAAGAGCAGTCAGTGCTTTTTAACCCCTGAGCCATCTCTCCAGCTCCTTGTCTCAGGTTTTGATGTCTGTTGTATAAAGGACTAAAACGGATCCCAAATGGTTATATTATACAAGGCATGACGCTTTTGCATTTGTAACAAAAGGCAAAGGAATGCATGAAAATCCTCACTTAAGCGTCATTCAGAGCCACAGGCACTTCAAACCCATGAACCTTCCTCTGCTCTGTCATATCTAGGCCAGTCTCGTAGGAATTGTCTATAGCTGAATTCTTCATATTTTTTTTTTTCAAGATAGGGTTTCTCTTCTGTGTAGCCCTGGCTGTCCTGTAACTGGCTCTGTGGACCAGGCTGGCCTCAAACTCAGATAGATCCACCTACCTCTGCCTCCCAAGTGCTGGGATTAAAGGCGTGCACCGCCACCTAACTGAATTCTCCATTTTCTTGATGCTAAATTGCAGGTAGGCAGATTTCTTAAACACTGTCATTAGTTTATTGTAATAACACTGTCATTAGTTTATTGTAATTAGTGATCCCTTGGACTTTGGTCTTTGTGCTGTTGAATTCTTAAATAGTTACCGTTTTCAGTGCCAACAGGAAGCAGGTCATCACCAACAAAGGTATCCAGGAATTCTGCCTAAGATTGATTCCTTCTCAGTAGAAAGGGTCTGTGTGTGGATGTGCATCTATAGAAGGTAGGCAGGGGGAAGCAAGGCAGTTTCGGGGGAGGCAGCTGGTCAGCGTCCATTATTCTTGTACCATGTTTGTGCTGTCATTTCCTAAGGACACAAGTCCCAGCTGTTGTCAGGGTATGCAGCCTCAGAAAATTGTTTTCCTGAACCCAGGAAAAGAGTAAAGGTTTATTTTTGTTGATTGAGTCAAAAGAGGATTTATCCTCTTGAACCCTTCCTAAAATTGAGCCTAACGTAGGCTACGTAATATGGCAAAGTTCATATACAGTACCTGACTTAAAACAGTTATGACTGTTTTATGAAAATAAGATGTATCTCTACTAGCCTACCATGTACTCCTTCCTGGACTCAGACTAGCAGGAATGTTCCTGCCTTCGGTTCCCAAGAGCTGAGAATATAGGTGTGTGCCACCCCACAGCTATGACCTGAGTTTTTGTATTTTAGACAGTTCAGTTTTAAAGAGCAATTGTGCGTGCACATGCACACACAAACACACACATGTTGTGTGTTTTATTATTTTGACAAGGGTCTCCTAGGCTGGCTTCACTTCTTCAGAGAACTTCAGGATCGAATGCTGGGGCTTGTCACAGCTGCTGTGTCACATGTGCCTTATAAGTGACCTACATAGCTGTAAGAGTACCATTTAACTTGAAGGTGCAGCTTAGATAGCTGCAGGGTGTCCCTTACCTGTAATCGTTCCTTTCGCCTACGTGTGCAAGTGTCTCATTGTTTGTATAGTCTAGGCTAGCCTGAAACTCATGGTAATCGTTCTTACCTTGGTCTTCCAAGTGCCCAAATGCTGGGATTACTAGCATGAGCTACCAAACCCAGTGTCTAGAATTTTATTAGAATAGAATTACAAGTATCTGTACTTTGTTTGTTTGAGACAGGGTCTCTACATAGCTTTTGGCTGTACTGGAGCTCACTGTGGCTATAAGTATCCACACTTACTTTACAGTGTTAGGTCATATATTATGGGATTGCCTTTTTAGTAAGTTGTATTGAACTTACTTTAAATGTTTTTATCTGCTTTTTTGTGGTAATGGAAGATAAGACTTTAAGTAGCCAAAGCTACCCTTGAACTCTTGACCCTGACTGTCTCCAACTCACAGAGCTGGGTGTATATGCTGCCCGTATATCCGGCCTGAGTGTAGGCATGTGGTTGTGTACATCCGATGTCAACACTGGGTTTCTTACTCCGTCATTATCCGTTTTCGTCTTTGAGATAAGCTCTCTAAGTGCAGAGCTTACTCCTTAGTTAGATTGACTGCTGTCCCAGCTTTAGGAGTGCTTGCAGCATTGCAGTGGAGTGTTGGGGATGAGGCTTCAGGTTCTGATGCTTACCTAGCAGGCACAGTACTGACTAAGCCATCTCCCAACTTGAATTTACTTTTACAATAGTATTAAAGGTCCAGTGGGTCACAGACTCCTCACAAAATCAAACCCTTGGCAGTTTTAGTGATTCACTTTCAATACACCATGTCTTAATTATGGAAGTAATGCGGAATTCGATCTAACTTCTATTTTGACAGTTTGTTGCATATTCTAAGGACCCGACATAGGCTTCGTGGCCCGTCTCTTGTTTTTCCTGGTTTATGACTTTCGGCTTTGTGGAATACGGCTGAGATGAAAGGATTTATTGACGATGCAAACTACTCCGTTGGCCTGTTGGATGAAGGAACAAACCTTGGAGATGTTATTGATAACTATGTTTATGAACATACCCTGGTAAGTGTGCGATCATGTTTCCAAACTTGAAAACAGATTATTGGTTGTGTTTCTCAGACATTGATCTAATAAAATGACTTGGTCCAGTTAATTTTTGCAGCTTTATTTTTATACGTTTTTGCTTATGTATGTTGATAGAATTTGATCACTTACTGTGGTTTATGATCTACTATCCCAGGACACTGCTACAGAACCCTGTTTATTAACACATGAAGTCATTTGTTTTCATTTGATTGTTTCCATTTATTTATGTAAACAGAGTGGCAAAGTTTTATTACCTTTTGTTTTTGTTTTGTTTATTTTATTTTGGTTTTTCAAGATAGGGTTTCTCTGTGGGACAGTCCTGACTGTCCTGGAACTTACCTGCTTTCTTCTTCCTGAGTGCTGGGATTAAAGGCATGTGCCATCACTACCCAGCAGGATTTTGTTCCTTTGTGAAAGATAGATTTCAGCAAACTTGGAGAACACAGTGTTTTAAAGTTGCCATAGTTTTCAGTAAAAGTACTCGAAAGGCAGTGGTGGCACATGCCTGTAATCTCAGCACTTCCAAGGCAGGCAGATCACTGAGCTGAAGGCTAGCCTGGTCTGTGGAGTGAGTTCCAGGGCAGCCAGGAGTGTTAACACAGAGAAACCCTGTCTTGAAAAACCAAAAAAGAAAAAAAAATCAGAGAGAGGGAGGGGGAGAGAGAGAACCTTCACAAACATGACCAAGTCTCTAGCGAAATTCACTTGTTCTCTTTGTCGTGGGTGTTTGAGGGAAGTGGCACTTAATGATGCTAGGAACTCCTAAAAACAAAAGACATTCATTCTCACCCTATTGTCAGGGATTCATAATTAAATCTCGATGACATTAGTTACTTGCTTTTCTCAGGTCACGTAGAAAAACACCAAGTCCATTCTGTTTGACATTTAATGTCCTGGAGTAGTTAGTGAGGACTCTATCCTTAACTATTTAAATGCAGTGGGTATCTTTTCAGTGGGTTTTTTTTTTTTTTAAACCTTTTCTCCTTATCCTTAACAGACAGGAAAAAATGCTTTTTTTGTGGGGGATCTTGGGAAGATCGTGAAGAAGCACAGTCAGTGGCAGAATGTGGTGGCTCAGATAAAGCCATTTTACACAGTGAAGTGCAACTCCGCTCCAGCTGTGCTCGAGATCCTGGCAGCTCTTGGAACTGGATTTGCTTGTTCCAACAAAGTAAGTATTTTTCCTTTCCACCAAGAGTAGCATTTTAAAATTGCTAACTGCTAGCTACGTTCACCAGTAGATCAAATGTAAGAAGTTTTTAAACTATTTAAAGGGTTTCTGTTGCAGTGAAGAGACACCATGACCATGGCAGCTCTTAGAAGGAGAACATTTAATTGTGGTGGCTCACTTACATGGATTTCACTTAGAAATCCATGGCGGGACATGACAGTGTGTAGGCAGACATGGTGCTTGCCATTTCTTGATCAGAATGCAGTAGGAAGCGGGCTGTCTGACCGGGCGTAGCTTGAGCATATCTGAGACCTCAAAGCTCTCCCTGCAGTGACACTTCCTCTGCACCTCCTAATAGTGCCACTCCCTTTTATTTTCAAAACATCATGGACATTAGACAGCCTATTAATTTTTCAGCTATATTGATGAAAGGGATGTTACATTATGAACTTTGGAGAGACTTTCTTATTAATCAAGAACTTTTTAAGAAAGTTTTTTATTATTTATGTAATATTTCTGTCTATATATATGTATTTGTCACATTGCTTGCCTGGTACCGATAGAACTAGAAGTGGGTGTTTAGATTCGCTAGAAGTAGAGTTCTGGAAAGTTGTAAGCTTCCATGAAGTGAATACTGGGACTCACAACTCTTTAAGAATAGCAGTGTTTTTATAGCTGACTATGATGTTTGATTCCTTTAATCCCAACATTTTTGAGACAGATCACTTTCAAGACTGGTCTTAGCAGCATAGTGAGTTTGAGCCAACTTGGTGGGGGTGGGGTGTGAAACCCTGTTTCAAAACAAAATTTCTTCATTCTTAGGCTGTCTTCTCTTTCTCTTTTTGTACTTTTCTGTTGAAACAGGATCTGTAGTTCAAGCTTGTCTTAAAACTCCCTATGTCACTGACGATGGCTTTGAATTTCTGTTCCTCTTGCTTCGACCTCCCAGGTTCTAGGGACAGGTATGGGCTGCCACATCCAATTTATATGGTTCTGTGGATCAGACCCAGGGCTTCAAACATGTTAATTAACCAAACACTATAACACCTGAGCTACATCCCCAGTCCTGTTCTAAGATACTTCTGACTATAGTAAATATTTGTAAACTATGAGATTGTTCTTGTCAAAAAATTTTTGTGGGGCTGGAGATGGCAGTAATATAGTCCTAGTTCTGGGAAATCCAGTGGATCTGGCTTCTGTGGACACTTCTACTCTCCACAAGCACACATAACACTAAATCATTCTGTTTTTAGATTTGATTGTGTTTATGTGTGGGAGTTTGCAAGCCCCGTAGAGCACGTGTGGGAGTCAGGACAACTCTTGGGATAGGTTCTTTTGTTCTCTCTGTGAGTTCAGGGGATTGAACTTGGTTATCAGACTTGGTGACATGTGCCCGTGTATGCTGAGTTATTTCACTGGTCCTGTTTTGGTTTTGGTTTGGTTTTTGTTTGTTTGATTGTTTTGAGACACAGTTTCTCTGTAGCTTTGGAGCCTGTCCTGGCTGGCCTCGAAATTGATCCACCTGCCTCTGCCTCCCAGGTGCTGGGATTAAAGGCGTGTAGCACCACTGTCTGGCCCTGTTTGTTTTTTTAAAGCACAGGGTAAGAAGCATTACCAAAATGTGAATTCTGTGACGTATTGGTTTAACCAACTGTCTAGAAGGCATGTAGTCCTGGTTTCAGTCCTCAGCATTGGCAGGAGAAATAGAATAAGGTACTTAAAAGTAATTTAAAATTTACCGTTAAATAAATGATAGTGTTAAATCTTTTACAGAATGAAATGGCTCTAGTGCAAGAATTGGGTGTATCTCCAGAAAACATCATTTACACAAGTCCTTGTAAGCAAGTGTCTCAGATAAAGTATGCAGCAAAAGTTGGAATAAATATTATGACATGTGACAATGAAATTGAATTAAAGAAAATTGCAAGGAATCACCCAAATGCCAAGTAAGTGTGTACCTAAGTGCTTGAAAATGTTTTCACTGATTAGTATTAGTTTGTCCCCCAGAGAGGGGGAGCATTAATGGCAGAGCCAGTGGTATCGTAACTTCACCGTATTTAGAATCTATGAAAAATGCTAACAGCATTTTATGTTCTGCCTACTTTTGATCCTTTTTATGGACTTGAGAAACAGTGACTCATTCTGGGATATGACTTATTAGCTCATGGAAGAAAATTTGGTGTGGTCATCAAATTAAGGCCATAGCTATGTGTGTTCCTGAAAGCTTATGTATCGTTTGTCTAACTCAGTGGTTTTCAGACTGTGGGTCATGACCCCTTGGAGTGCTTTGTCAAACAGCCTTTCACAGGGGTCACCTAAGACTATCAAAAGACACAGATGTGCATTATAATTCATAATAGTAATAAAGTTACAGTTATGAAGAGGCAATGAAATTTTATAGTTGGGGATCACTACAGCGTGAAAGTATATTAAAGGGTCGCAGCACTAGGAAGCTTAACCACTGGTCTAACTTGGTGGCTTTAGTGGTGTGCACGCATTTGTTACCTTGAAAACCTTTGGATAAAGGCCCTTGGGGAAAATTATAGAGAAACCCTGTTTTTCTGAAAAAGGTATACATGCCTGTGATCTCCAGTAGACAGACTTTGGCTTAGCGTATGCATTGTTTGACAGCTGTAAGGAAAATAACTGTAAGGAAAATAATTAGCTTCTATCAAGTCTTGCTTTCTGATTCATCAAAACTCCTTGGGAAGAGTTAAGTGTCCTAGCTTTTTCCATTAGAAACCTAGGGTTTCAGAGATTTGTTAAGGAGTAGCTAGCTAGGGGCTGGAGAGATGGCCTAGTGGTTAAGAGCATTGCTTGCTCTTCCAAAGGTCCTGAGTTCAATTCCTGGCAACCACATGGTGGCTCACAACCATCTGTAATGAGGTCAGGTGCCCTCTTCTGGCCTGCAGAATACACACAGACAGAATATTGTATACATAATAAATAAATATTTTTTTAAAAAAGGATTAGCTAGCTAGAAAAATCTGGAAACTGATAATTTAAAAAAAAAACTGCTATTTTTATTGAAAAACCTTGATGGCATTGCTGTTCAATTTAGTCTTTTTTGATGGATTCATTTGGAAGTAATGTCATCTTTCATTACAGAGCCCAACTGACAGTCTTGCCGCTACAACAGTTTTAACTTGCTGCATTTTCCAAAATCCCATCCGTGCAAGCGTCATGCTGTAGGCCCTAATTGCTAGTTTTTTCTCTATACAGGATTGTTTTTCATTAGGTTCACTTGATTCATCCATCCATCGCTGGATTTGGGAACACTGGCAACATAATCAACACACTTCCTACAATCTTCAGGCTTCACATATGCTGATGATGATGTAAACCAACTCTGCCCCAATCATCTTCCCCTTCTCTTAGGGTCTTACTACATATTGCAACAGAGGATGATATTGGAGGTGAAGATAATAACATGAAGTTTGGCACTACACTGAAGAATTGTAGGCATCTTTTGGAATGTGCCAAGGAACTTGATGTCCAAATAATTGGGGTTAAGTGAGTACTTTTGTCTTTGTTTGTTTTGTTTCAGTACAGAAAAGAATAAACATGTCTTTTCTTTGGTTCTTTTTTTTAGACAGGGTCTTTCTGTGTAGTCTTGGAACTAGCTATACAGCTGTGTAGACCCAGCTGTCCTCAGCTCAAAAAGATCTGTCTGCCTTTGCCCCTTGAGTGCTGAGATCAAAGGTGTGCACCACCACTGACCAGCTAAACATGTCTTGTCTATACTGTTTAGTGAGGTTGCCTCTCCTTCCTCCTGTTGAAGTGATGAGCTAGCACAGGCTAATGAAATCTGTGGGTTTGGGTTTTGCTGTGCTGGGTGCTGGACTCAAGCTTTTGCTTTATCACTGCACTACATCCCATCTCTACACTATGTAGCTCTGTTTGGACTGCATGTGAGATTCTGCTCTAATTTCTCAAGTGTCAGGATCATTGATGTATGTAGCACCAGCTAAATCGCCATTTAATTCAAATGGGAAGAATTTACTCCTGATTCTGATGCTTGTTAAAATGGCATTCAGCTTATAAGTTGTAGGTTTCATTTTGTTTCTGTTTCTAATGATTTCTTTTTCTCTCAATCCCTCATTGACACTTAAGTAAGTCAGACTTTGAAATTAGGTATGGTGGTGCCTACAATCCCAGCATTCAGGAATTAGAGAGAGTGGAAGAAGGCTTAATAGGCTTAAGGCCAGCTCTGTCTATAAGAGAACTTGTCTTTAAAAACCAAAAACAGAAAAAAAAAAATGGGCTTCATCTTTTTAAAGTTGGTTGTTTGGGTTTTGCTTTGTGAAGGATAGTCTCTCTAGCCGTGCTGGTCTAGAACTCTTTAAGTTGGGTGGCTCAGTCAGTATTCAAATGAAGGAGGTTTGTAATGTCAGTTGATTGGTGTGTATTACTTTCTGTATACGTAAAGGAAGCCATGCTTTAGATCCATGGCTTCCTAATAACCACACAGAGACTTAATTATGAATGCTTGGCCTTGCCAATAGCTTAGGCTTATTAACTAGCTCTTACATCTTAAATTCACCCATATTTCTTACTTAGGCTCTACCACGTGGTCGTACATTTCTCAGAAATAACATGTTCATCTTGCTTCTCTCTGTGCCTCCACCCATCATCCCCGTGTTCTCAGTCTGGTTTTCCTGCTTAACCTCTTCCTACCCAGCTCTTTATTAACCTAACGAGAGCAACACATCTTTACAGTGCACAAAAGGATTATTTACTCCACAGCAAAGTATGATTGTTCTGTGTTAGCTTTCTGTTGCTGTGATTAAAAACTTGTAGAAAATGGGTGTATTTGCCATACAGATCCATCAGGGAAAGCCAAGGTAGGAACTTGGATACAGGAACTGAAGCAGAGACCACGGATAAGTGCCTCCTGGCTCACTTCCTTGACTTGCTCAGCCTGCCTTCTATACTATTCATAGAAGTGTCATTATTCATGGTGGGCTTACGATGTGCCCCAGAGACACGCCAGTCTGATGGAGGCAGTTCCTCACTTGAGTTTCTCCTTTCCTAGGTAACTCTAGCTTGTGTCAGATTAAAACAAACAAGAACAACTAGTCAGCAGTCACTGAGTGATGCTTGACTCATTAGAATATGCTTCTGCTTGTAGACAAATAGTATAAATAGTATTGTCCAAACACAGCGTCATAGCGTTGAGTAATTAGAGTCTACTCTGGTATCAGAGACTCAGTAAAGGTGAAATGTACTCAGCAGTGTCATTACCTGGTGATAATTGAAAGGAATTGCAGAAAGTGCTTCAGAGCCACACTGCTTTAAATCACTACCTTATTTCTTTCAGATTCCATGTTTCAAGTGCTTGCAAAGAATATCAAGTATATGTACATGCTCTCTCTGATGCTCGGTGTGTGTTTGACATGGCTGTAAGTTCTCAAATTATTATCTTTAAATCAGAATCATTTTCAATAAGTATGATTAGTTACTATTTAAAATTAGTACAGCACACACATGATTTTTTTTTTTTTTTTTTTGTTTTGTTTTGTTTTTTCTTTCAAGATAGGGTTTCTCTGTAGCTTTGGAGCCTGTGCTGGAACTAGCTCTTGTAGACCAGGCTGGGTTCAAACTCACAGAGATCTGCCTGCCTCTGCCTCCCGAGTGCTGGGATTTAAAATAGTGTGTGCCATCACCACCCAGCTCACATGATTTTTTTAAAAAAAATTTTTTTAGGTTTTATGTTGCTTTTATACATATATATGCACCATGTTCATGCCTGGTGCCCATGGAGGTCAGAACGGGGTGTTGGAGCCCCTGAACTAGTGTTAAGGATGCTTTAAGCTGGGAACTGAACCCAGGTTCTCTACAATAATGACAAGTGCTCTTAACCATTGAGCCATTTCTTCAGGACTGCATACTTGAATTTTAATATATTTTTGGTTGAGACAGGATTTCTCTGTTTAGACCAGGCTGGCCTTGAACTCAGAGATCTGCCTGCCTCTGCCTCTGAGATTAAAGGCGTGCGCCACCACATTTGGCTTCCTGATTTTATTAATAGAAAGATTAAAGGTTCCACATATTAGTACTTCATATTGTTTAAGTGCAAAAGATTGAAGAATAAAGAGCACAGGCAAGGATGAGGAGACAAAATAGGTATAACATTTATCTGTTCCTGAGTTTGATAGCAGAAATCTGCTGGTAGCTTAAGTACTCAGGAGTCTGAGGCGAGATGATCAGTATGCGGCCATAAAGAGAAACGAAAGGATAAGAAAACAGGAGCAGTTGGTATCACTGTAGAGGTCAGAAGTATTTACCTATCTAGGAAGAAGAGGGGTTTTGTTATTAATTTTTTATTTGTTTGCATTATAATTTGGAAACATGAAGGTTTTTTGTCTCTAGGGAGAATTTGGCTTTACAATGAACATGCTAGACATTGGTGGAGGCTTCACAGGAACTGAAATTCAGCTGGAAGAGGTAAACTTTTTCTGGGGTTGGCTAAAGAAAGCAGGGAGAACCTGCTTTCTTTGGTACATGATTGGTGGGTACATGGACCAGAATTTTTATAATAGCATAAAATAAAGCCTGTTGTAACTGAGCTACTCTAAATCTGGAATTCTGTGAACCCCATCAAATCATGAAGTAGACTCCCACTTGTTGGATTTATGATGTACTAGAGACATCAGATTCAGTCTCACAAGCTAGGCAAGTGTTCCATGTGTTAGATGTCTCGTGAGCTTCCAGCTTCGTGACCGCAGTAACAAGGTGCTATCACTCCTGCCTTCACTCTGCAGTGTCTGGAGACTGAATTGAAATTTTATTCCTCTGCCAGCAGTCAGACAATATTAGAATTGATGTGGGTTTTTTTTTATTTAATTAATGCTATTATACTTATTACCCAAAAAAGCTGATGTAAAAGCTTGCCAGTAGCTAGGTTTGCTCTGCAATTGTAATTGTTTAGTTTTCTTAGTTAATCTAGACGTCTGTGATGCAGTATTGAAACTTAAACCTGTAATTTAAAACCTATAGGTTAATCATGTTATCAGTCCTCTGCTGGATGTTTACTTCCCGGAAGGATCTGGCATTCAGATAATTTCAGAACCTGGAAGCTACTATGTGTCTTCTGCGTTTACACTTGCAGTTAATATTATTGCTAAGAAAGTTGTTGAAAATGATAAACTTTCCTCTGGAGGTAAGTTACAAAGTTTATATCTGATGTTTTTGGATAAAACTTCTGCCATGTGATTTTTACCCAAAAAGCCGGTGTTCTGTTGTGATTTCCAGTGCATTCCTCTTGTCTCAGGAGAATCTGCCTTGTATTTTGCTACAGGGCCAAAGTGTTTTTCAAATTCACCTCTAAGTCAAACCAACAAAACTGTCCTGTGTCATTGTTGAATACAGTTTGCATTAATAAGACCTTCCCCCCTCCCCTTTTGTCTTTGTTAGATTTCAGTTCAGGACTGCACTATTTGTGCTTTTTCTCTTATTTCTTTACTGATACTTTTGAAGGGTAGGTCTTTCTGGTTTGGTTTGGTTTTCTGATGCTTCGTCTTAGTGGGTTTCACTCCAGAGTTTTGGAATATTCTGTATCTCATTAGGAAGCACATGCTAATGGTCTCTTCTAATATGGTGCTGCTATGGCTTGGTGGCGAGGACATGACTGACTTTTGTTTTAATGGTATTTGTTTGTTTTAATGGTATTTGTTTGTTTTAAGATTTTTACCCACTTGTATATGTGTGTGCCTAAGAGGCTAGAGGTGTGGGATCCCCTGGATGGATCTAGAGCCATAGTCAGTTGTGAGCTGCCTTTCAAGGGTAATAGGAGTTGAATTTTGGGTCTTCTGGAAGAGTCAACAGCATATGCTCTCAGCTGCTGAGCCATCTCTCCAGCCCTCTGGGTTTTGCTTTTATTTATTTAGAAACCAGTACTTGAAGCACGGGCTGGCTACGGATCCGCCTGTGAGATGCTGGGATCACTGACATGAACCCCAACAGTTGACGGTTCTGGTGCATCTAGAGTCTTTCCAGTCTGAAGACTGTCTATCTATCCAGTCATTTTCTCCATGGAAACCTTCCTAGTTTATTTTCCAAGAGGATAGAATTTCAAACCCAAGGAAAGGATATTGGTTGTATAGCGAGTAGAATTGCTACGTGCTGAATAAGGTGCATTCGTGTTGGTTTAAATTAATCTTCCTCTTTACTATTTAATTTCAGTTGAAAAAAATGGGAGTGATGAGCCAGCCTTCGTGTATTACATGAACGATGGTATTTATGGTTCTTTTGCAAGTAAACTTTCTGAGGACTTAAATACCATTCCAGAGGTTCACAAGGTAAGTTTGTTTTTCCAAAATGTCTTTGACAGTGTTTAAAAAAAAAAAAAAAGAATACAAAAACTAGTGTGCAAAGATGACTTAGTGGGTAAAGGCATTAAGCCATGGGACCCATGTGGCAAAAAAAGAGAACTGATCCATGCAAGTTGTCTTCTGACCACGCACACACAAACACACCCTATACAAAGAAATAAATTGTAATTTTTTAAATTACAATTTGTATTGGTACAGCTCATTCATTTGCATGTCCTGGATTCAGTCGGCAAGAATCCTGCCTCCTTAAATCTTGATTATTTATCATATGTTTTTCTAGGATTCATATTCTGGTCCCCTCTTCACTTTATTTCTTAACTATGGAGTCCATAGTAACAGTTGAGACTTAAGCCTGACCCTTAGTCTCCCGTAGATATGAGATCTGAGAAACTGAAATTGCCTTTTATTTATCTTCAGATTAAGTACCTGAAAGAATTTGGTAAATTTTCTTTTCTTGCAGAAACACAAGGAAGATGAGCCTCTGTTTACAAGCAGCCTTTGGGGTCCGTCCTGTGATGAGCTTGATCAAATTGTAGAAAGCTGTCTTCTTCCTGAGCTGAATGTGGGAGACTGGCTTATCTTTGATAACATGGGAGCAGATTCTTTCCACGAACCATCTGCTTTTAATGATTTTCAAAGGCCAGCTATTTATTATATGATGTCATTCAGTGATTGGTAAGGTGATTTGATTTTATTTAAAATCAGATGGGGGGGCTGGAGAGATGGCTCAGCAGTTAAGAGCATTGCCTGCTCTTCCAAGGGTCCTGAGTTCAATTCCCAGCAACCACATGGTGGCTCACAGCCATCTGTAATGAGATCTGGTGTCTTCTTCTGGCCTGCAGACATACACACAGACAGAATATTGTATACGTAATAAATAAATATTTTTTTTTAAAAAGCAGATGGGATATTGGAAGTGGCATTTTAGATACCTTTGGAACATTTCATGAAATTTTACACTGTGATAGATAAAGGTGATAGTTTCCTTTTTGTTTGAGACAGGGTCCCTTACATAATCCTGGCTGTCCTGGAACTCGATATTTACACCAGGCTGGCCTTGAATTCACGTGTTGCCTCTGCCAGGATTAAATTGATGCCCAGTGATAGTTCCTTCTTTTCTTTCTTTTTTGGTTTTCCGAGACAGCTCTGGCTATCCTGGAACTCACTCTGTAGACCAGGCTGGCCTTGAACTCACAGAGATCCACCAGCCTCTGCCTCCCTAGTGCTGGGATTAGTTGGGATTAAAGGTGTGCGTCACCACCGCCTGGCTATAGTGTATTCAGCCCTTGCATTAAAAGTAAAAAAATCTTGGGACTGTGGAGATGGCTGCCACATAGGCTAGAACAGCTGAGTTGGGAAATAGAGGGATAAGAAAAAGGCAGAAATGAATAGAGCCGTGGAGCTGGCTGGATAGCCATTCTAGTCAGTTGTTGAGTTTGGGGCTCAATATGAAACCGTGTCTCAAAATGAGGTAGGGAGCCATTGAAGACAGAGGATAATGGCTGGCCTGCTCACATACACTAGCATAAATCACACCTCCTACTTCCATGTCTGTCCATGTATGTCTGTGTGTGGGTATGTGCAACTTGTGTGCTATTCCCACACAGAGGCTAGAAGGTGGAGTGTAGGAGGTCAGACTCCATTTCTTTCTTTCTTTTTTTGGTTTTTCAAGACTGGATTCTCTGTAGTAAAGCCTGTCCTGTAACTAGGTCTTGTAACCAGGCTGGCCTTGAACTCACAGAGATAGATCTGCCTGCCTCTGCCTCCCGAGTGCTGGGATTAAAGGCATGCACCACAGCCGCCCAGCTCAGACTCCATTTCCTCTAGGCAGCCAAACCCCCTTTCTGTCTAACATGGATTTCAGAGATTAAATTTATTATCAGGCTTACCATCTCCCTGGCCCAAAAACACAATCTTTTAGGAGGGACTGGAAGACTGGTTGTTACGTTTTGTTCCGTTGTGTTGTGTGGTTTTATAAATACTTAAGTCCCAGTTTTTGCATTTTTCTTAACAGGTATGAGATGCAAGATGCTGGAATTACTTCAGATGCAATGATGAAAAACTTCTTCTTTGCACCCTCTTGCATTCAGCTGAGCCAAGAAGACAGCTTTTCCACTGAAGCTTAAACAGGCAGTCACGCTCTTTAGACCTGAAGCCGCAGGTTAAGCTTGTCTGGTCTACATTCCAGTGTGGGAAAAATTCAATCAATCTTTATTCTGTTAATTATCTTGGAAACAAATTCATAGTAATAGCTATTTGGGACCAGACAAAATCAGCTTTCATCTATAATTCATTGGGGGTAAGAGGGATTTAGATAATGTATCCAGATTTAAACATATCAGTTTGACCCACCCCTTAAGCATTTAAAATAAAATATGCAACAAAATGGATGACTTAGTGGAGATGGAAGCCCATTGTGGGTTCCCCATCAAATCGTTTACATACAAGTACACAGTTTTATAATAAGGATTCCTGTTAAAAAGTCTTGTAAAGTTGATGTCTTTCACCCAGATATATCACATGTGAGTGGAAGACCAGTGTGACTTCATTAGATACGTTTAGTGTATTTAGAATGTGTAAATTTGTGCTTTGAACTGTAGTTTAATAAATGTAAAATTGCATCATAGTGTTTGTTGTATTTGACCTAATGTAACCCTTGTATGATTGCAATAAAACTTTGTGTAGATTTTACTGTTTTTCAGGCTAAAACTTTGGGAAAGGGGCTAGCTAGAAAGGTAGTTTTGAAGTAGTCGTGTGTGTGGTCTGTTTTAAGGGTTGGTTTTCTTTATAGCTCATTTAAGTTTGGTTTAGCTCAATACATTTTTAGTTATTTAATTAGTAATTTAAGTAAAGTGTTTGATAAATCATTGTGGAACTGAGATTATGGAGAGTTGATGTGCAGTAAGCATGATGTTTAACACCAAAAATGTCAGTCTTGCATAAACCAGTTGTCATGATAGTTGTTTCTGTACAGATAGGATGCTTAGCGTGCTTTAGTAAACCTTGGGGTTACAGATCTTTCAGCTGATAGAGATCTCTGATTTTATTAAACACTGAAAACTTGGTGGGGAGGGGAATGAGACTGCGGAAGACTGCAGGACCCTCACCTTACAGAAGGGCTATGTTGTATTTCCAGACTCCTGAGGCCCTTTTGCACAGACATTTAAATGCAGAGGGCTTTGGGGTGGTGAAGCACACTTCAATTTCTCACCTGTAATGGAGGGGTTGTGTTTTGGGTTATTTTGTTGTTGTTGTTGTTGTTGGTTTGAACCTAACCCTTTGTTATTTCTCATTTGTTCAGCTTAGTAATTCTTTTCGTACTAAAGCTTGTTGGTGGTGGGGAGGGAGTTAGCATCACTAACCTGAAACTGCTCACTGCTGGTGTGTTAGTCCTAGGTCTCAGAATCACAGTAGCAATGAGACAACTTAAAAGGGTCCCTTTTCCTCACTCTGTGCTCACAAATGGAATTCCTGTCCCCAAGAGGAAATGTGACTTCACTTTGGTGCCAAGGACAGAAAATTCCACCTGTGCTACATAGGGGTGGCTTGGGATGCCCTTAAATAGCTGGTTTCCACACCTTGATTTCAAGGTGGAAAGAAATTGATCATGAATCTCTCATTTCAATCTCAAACCAGTAGGTGCTTAATGTTTTTGATTTGACAATTGCCCACTTGAATATCATGGGTACTATTAATTATACAAAGAAGTAAGAACCCCAGTCCATTGTCATACCGTTGCCCTTGGACTTTTTTCCAAGGTGTAATAAGGGGTTTTATTCGAAATTCCAGGCTACCATGTAACTTTGAACTAACGAGGGGAAATTGTTTCTTACCTCATTTGTATTATGCATTGTTGTGGTCCAGAAATGCCAAAACTTTGAAAGGATGGTGCAGCTTGAGTCCTTGGCTTGACTGTGCAGGCTTGAGCTTCGTGGCCTATCAGTTTGCCATCTGCATAGGAGAGCGGTTGTATGTAAAACAGCCCAAAGTTGCAAATCTCACATGGGAATGATAGGTAAGCTTAAGAGTGTCTGTATTGTATTTGAAGACTGTTTGCCATAAATCTGAAGTTAACCTATGTATTTCAATTTGGAATGCTTACGAATAATTAATGTAAAATCTTTTTATATGATATTGTAATCAGTTCAAAATTTAATTGAAAATATAAAACCCAAATGATTTCTATATATAGTAAATTGAACTGTAAAGGTGACTTGTGTGTGATTCTGAATACACAGATGAAATGTTTTTATTCCTCATGCTTTACTTTGATGGCTTCTATCATGAAATAGACGTGAAATTCTATGAATTTTGTGTACATTGCCCACGTTCTTTCAGAATCTATTAAAAGTAAAGTGATCTTGGAATTGCCTAGCACAATTAAGGTCTCGATGAGTTGGGTATTTGTGGGGCCACCTTGTTAGACTGGGAGGTGAATCACTCACTGTTCAGTATAAATTTAGATTTAAAAAACCATAATTATTAAATAACTGTCTTGACCTGCTGAAATTAAAGTCAACACTTCAGTTGCTTGTTACTGGGTAGATAGAGAAATCAGGAGGATATATTCGGTTTAAACAGTTTGGTTCAGGTGATAGGCTGAGCACTAAAAGAGGTAGACTGGCTTCACCCTGCCTACTTCTCTAGGGACAGTTGTGTGCACTGAAGCTGGCGGGGCCAGTGGTAGTTAGGGGCCTGGTCACTGGGGATTGATTATACTTGCTTTGTCTGGCAAATGGTTGCAAATGACAGAAATCATTGTACAGAAGTCAAACTCTTGCTGTTTGTTTCAAGCCTACGGTACATTGCTGCCTTGTATTTGAATTAGATGAATTAAGCGTTAACTTACAGTGAGTTGTCTGGAGTCTGTGCAGCTTCATAGTGAGGATGAGCCTATCCAGGAGTCAGAACTGCTAGTTAGAGTTCTGTCTGTTTGACCTTGTAGCCCAACCTGGCCTAAAAATCACTCTGTAGCTTCAAACCCAGCAGTTCTGCCTGCCATCCTGAGTGATGGGCTGGCAGAAGGTGTGCACTGCCAAGCCGGGGGTGGGGCCGCATTTGCTAGAGAGCAATGTTTTGTATAAAGTCTTAAAACGCTAAGTAGCTTTAACACAGCTGTTCTCTGATTGAACTAGTCGTCTTTGAAGAAATTACTGTAAAAACCAGGCTAGGAGGCAATCCTGCTTGTGCTGTATGTAACCAAACCAGCCTTTTACAAGAAGACAATTAATGCCTGTGTGTGTGATGTGATCTCTGACCTATAAAGTGCTTCTCCTGTAATTTCCTGGTCACAGAGAAGCAGTAGATGCATACAGTCGATGTTCAGCTAAGCCAAGGAGTGGTATTGTTTTCCCAGTTTCTGAAATACTTTCTCAGCTCTAAATTTCAAGCCTTTTTATCCTTAAAAACACCTGATGTCAGTAAGTTTCCCAGGCTGACCTTGAACTCTTGGCTCAGGCCTGGAAGCAGTGTCTAAAGTAATTGGTATCTTTGCTGTTAGAGGGTATTTCTCTGAAATCTCAAATATTTCTCAAATACTGAGAATCTGAGTGGGTTTTAAAGAACTAAAAAGGCATAAGTATAATTTATCAACTTAAAATCTGCTCTGGCAAATTGATTGGTGAAGAATGTGTCATTACTGGTGTCATTACTGTGAAGTGTGCTGATTATCAGCCTCCTTATATATTGCCTGCCTGGAGGATAATGGGCCATCTGACAACGTTCTTGAAGCCCAGCAGGGTAAGAGGGTTGGTTGGGCTGAAAGCTTGTCACTGTCAGTAAAGCACCCCTGCTATGAATGCCGTGACAGACTGATGGGCTAGCCCGATGGCGGGGCAGTGCCAGCTGTGTGGTGTGTGCCCTACTTTCTGCCACTCCTCAGTATGTGCCTGCCTGTGGAGGAGTCATTCACCTTGTAGGCCACAGAAATCCAGCTGAGGTATTTGGATAGGAAAAATGGATATAGGGGGCGATCCCTGCCCGGCCGTCCTAGCTAAAACAGCAAGGTCCAGGTTTGGTAAGAAACCCTTCTCAGGTGTGTTTCTGCCCTGTGCCAACATCTGACTCCATACAGGCACATACAGTTTTTTAAATATAGAAATACTCAATGGTAGCTTACCATAAGAAAGGAAGCAGGAAAGGGTTCATTAGTGCTATGTGGTGTATGGTGAGTTAACCTGTATGCAAGGATGGGGCTCATCACACTGAAGTAGCTAATACATAGTTGGAGCGTCTTTGAACTCAGAATCATGTAAGGTGAAACTAGGTGAGCACTTACATGGGTGACCGGCCTGAGCTGTGGCCAGTTCCAACCCAGTCTTAGCTTCGTAGTGAGACAGCAAACAGCAGGGGGATTCAAGTCGTAAGTAAAAGGGGACGGGGCTTCCGTGGTATACAAAACATGCCAGACACTGGTAGTGCATTGCCTTGATTCCAGCATTCATGAGGCAGAGGCAGGTGGATATCCAGGTTCCAGGACCATCCAGGCTACATAGAGAAACACTGTCTGCCCTGCTCCACCACCACTTCTGCAAGTATGACAAAAGCATACATGCAAAAGCAAGTATGCGCAGGGATCATTTCTAAGGCCCTACGAAATCTAGTGTGTAGACCGCCCTTGGGGCAGACACTGTGCTGCTGCAGCAGATACTCCCACTAGATGGCGCTCGCAGACCATGTTTGGCACAGTGCTTGCTGAGTGACACTGTTTCCTAAGGTTCTCACACTAACCTGCCACCTGCCTCTGCCTCCCGAGTGCTGGAATTGAAGGTGTGTGCCACTACTGCCTGGCTACCTTCCATTTGTATGGCTCCATGTTGTGAAGTGTCAGGAAGCCAAGAGGAGGACGATTTCAGTGTCCTATCCTGCTGATAACTCAGAGCTGTACTGAACCATAGCAAAAAATTGGGAAGGTGTTCTATGTCCAGGATAGCCAGGGATACGCAGAAACCTTGTCTCAAAACACTAAGAGTATTCCTTCCACGTTGTCCAGGCTGACTTGAATTCTTGGGCTTCAGCCACCCTATTGCACAGCTGAGCCTACAGGCATACGGACACTAAGCCCACTTACTATCTGACCCCTCTTGCCCACCACTCCCTTGCAACTATTCCTCATGAAACTGCCCAGTCTCCACCCCACTGCCCTAGACAGCTTTGGAG